>BLKR01009577.1:0-104450 GCA_011170035.1 Teleogryllus occipitalis
GCGGGGGCGGCGCGGGGGCGGTGCGGGGTGGTGCGGGGGGAGCGCGAGGGCGGCGCGGGGGCGAAGCGGGGGAGAGGCGGGGCGTGGCGGGGGCGAGGTGTGGCGGGGGCATGGCGGGAGCGAGGCGGGAGCGGCGCGGCGGCGGCGCGGGTGTGGCGCGGGGGCGGCGGGGGGCGGCGGGGGGCGGCGCGGGGCGGCGCGGGGGCGGCGCGGGGCGGTACGGGGGCGGTGCGGGGGCGGCGCGGGGCGGCGCGGGGGCGGCGCGGGGCGGTACGGGGGCGGTGCGGGGGCGGTACGGGGGCGGTGCGCGAGCGGTGCGGGGGCGTGGCGGTGGCGGCGCGGGAGTGACGATCGCGTGGCCGTAGGACAATGCCATTTGTGCGCGCAGCGGCGCCTCCGCCTCCGCATTCCCTCGCTGTCCATGCGTCCTCGAGGCCGGATCACGGCGCTGATTGATTAATTCGAGCGCAGCACAATGGTAGTAACGAGATCAGGGCGGGAGACAAGCCTGGGCGCCCTACTGCAACTTAGCCTGCGGCCGCGGGGCGACACTGCGGAAACTCGCGACGCGTCCTTTTCCCCACTTCGAGGGAAGAGCCGACGCTCTTAATGATCTCCGGTGGCCACTGAAGACTTCCACGCTTTCCCGTGGAAGCACGCTCTCCGTGGGAGGGCACTATAATTTAAAAACGGACGTATATCGTGTTCATTAGAAACAGCTCGATCGGAGAAGTGTAGTAGTCGGTCAGTACCGGAGAGGTGTTTCACGGCATAAACTGTTGTCACTGCAGTGCCTCTGACCGGGAAGTTCTGGGTTCGAAGTCCGGCGGTGGCCGGATTTACAACACTAGGTTGTCAGCTTAGTCGAATTCACTCGCTGAAGGAGAATTTTACCAGCCGGCTGATTTGTAGTTTTGCGTTGCTTTTCCGATTAACACCAGGCGAATGCAGGAGCAGTACCTAACAAATGGGCCACTTACAGTGGGCAATCGTTCTTTCCTCTTCCTTGTCCTATCGTCATCCTTTATACACACTAACATGCATTACACTACCGCATATGCTGGGAGGCCGGTCGGGAGCTTAGAGCTTCGGGCCCGGCTGATGCCCCAGTTGGGTGGGAGATACCTGGTTGGAGAAAACCGCGTTAATCGACGGTAGGTCGGCGCCGAATCCAGCGGAGCGACGAAGGCGACAGATAGAATGTGCGAAAACTAAGGGCTGCTGCAAAGGGGGACGATTTCCCCCAATGAAAATGTACTCCAAAAATAGTTCAGGAAGTAAATGTGTTCAATATTTAAAAGTGTTGGCAAGAGATAAGCAGAGGCCATACTCATGCAGTTTTTATACACAGATTTTAATGGAATACACTCAAATCTCTGCGGATCCAAGACACACTGGTGTTGTATACCAAAAAAAATATACTGAAAGAGAGGAGGATTGCTGAGCAAGAATCGTGGAATGATTAACTTGAAAACACGCATTATTGTGGTTTATGACTAGGGGACGGATTTTGATGAACTAAAACATCGCCAAAAATGATCAATAAAATGCTCATAAAATGCTCTAAAAATGCCCTAAAACCAAAGAAAAATGACCTAAAAAACGTATGAAAACGTATCAGTTCGGATGAACAACTCAAGCTGTTGGATACGTTACTGATGTAATGCAGGCTTCTTCCATTCGTTCAGGTGAACTCAGCTTACAAACTTTTGGTTTGGACTGTTCTTTACCACGAAATCTCTGTCTTTAGTTATCCCGAAATCGGCTAAACCGGCAATGGCATTGATATGTCACAAGAATTACATACAAGGGCTGTGAAAACAATTTCTGAGCGAACAAATCGAATAGGCTACTGAGTAATTCTGTGAAGAATATGTGTTGCGTGTCAAAAATATTCTTTGTTTATTTTATTTATTTGTTTTACGTCAAAAAACAGTTCAAACTGCGTATGACGTGCTATGGGAAAAAGTGAATTGTGTGCACATTTTCAAAATTCTGTGCTCCCTATACTAAGTCATATACTACTTAAATTTAAAAGAAAAGCAAGTATCATTAAAAATGACATTAAAATCGATGAAATCAGCAAAAAGTGCATTAAAATGGCAGAAAAAAGTAAAAAAAGATTTATTATATGAAATCGACAAACAATAATGACCTATAAAAATGGGTTATTTCCTTTTGTCATAACATAAAATAAATTTCTATACTAAACGACGTTGTTCTAAAAGAAAAAAATGACATTTCATTAAAATCCGCCCCCTACTTATGATTCTTTTTCATTGATCCATTCATTTACAAATATTCTTGAGAAAGAGATCCGCCCATCATTTGTGAATTGATTTTTATACTTCCAACCATTAACATAATATTTTTAATCGCCCCCCTCCTTCCGCTCGCCGCTGGTAGCTGCTGCTCTGGCGCTCTCCGTCGGCCGGCCCAGCCGTTTCCGTCCGCCGAGTCGCCGCCGTACAAATATTCTTCAGAAGGAGATCCGCCCATCATTTGTGAATTGATTTTTATACTTTCAACCATTAACATAATATTTTTAATCGCCCCCCTCCTTCCGCTCGCCGCTGGTAGCTGCTGCTCTGGCGCTCTCCGTCGGCCGGCCCAGCCGTTCCCGTCCGCCGAGTCGCCGCCGTACAAATATTCTTCAGAAAGAGATCCGCCCATCATTTGTGACTTGATTTTTATACTTCCAACCATTAACATAACATTTTTAACCGTCCCCCTCCTTCCGCTCGCCGCTGGTAGCTGCTGTTCTGGCGCTCTCCGTCGGCCGGCCCGGCCGTTCCCGCCCGCTGGGTCGCCGCCGTACAAATATTCTTCAGAAATAGATCCGCCCATCATTTGTGAATTGATTTTTATACTTCCAACCATTAACATAACATTTTTAATCGTCCCCTCCTTCCGCTCGCCGCTGGTAGCTTCTGCTCCGGCGCTCTCCGTCGGCCGGCCCGGCCGTTCCCGCCCGCCGGGTCACCGCCGCACAAACATTCTTCAGAAATAGATCCGCCCATCATTTGTGACTTGATTTTTATACTTCCAACCATTAACATAACATTTTTAATCGTCCCCTCCTTCCGCTCGCCGCTGGTAGCTGCTGCTCCGGCGCTCTCCGTCGGCCGGCCCGGCCGTTCCCGCCCGCCGGGTCACCGCCGCACAAACATTCTTCAGAAATAGATCCGCCCATCATTTGTGAATTGATTTTTATACTTCCAACCATTAACATAACATTTTTAATCGTCCCCTCCTTCCGCTCGCCGCTGGTAGCTGCTGCTCCGGCGCTCTCCGTGGGCCGGCCCGGCCGTTCCCGCCCGCCGGGTCGCCGCCGTACAAATATTCTTCAGAAAGAGATCCGCCCATCATTTGTGAATTGATTTTTATAGTTCCAACCATTAACATAACATTTTTAATCGTCCCCCTCCTTCCGCTCGCCGCTGGTAGCTGCTGCTCCGGCGCTCTCCGTCGGCCGGCCCGGCCGTTCCCGCCCGCCGGGTCACCGCCGCACAAACATTCTTCAGAAATAGATCCGCCCATCATTTGTGACTTGATTTTTATACTTCCAACCATTAACATAACATTTTTAATCGTCCCCTCCTTCCGCTCGCCGCTGGTAGCTGCTGCTCCGGCGCTCTCCGTCGGCCGGCCCGGCCGTTCCCGCCCGCTGGGTCGCCGCCGTACAAATATTCTTCAGAAATAGATCCGCCCATCATTTGTGAATTGATTTTTATACTTCCAACCATTAACATAACATTTTTAATCGTCCCCTCCTTCCGCTCGCCGCTGGTAGCTTCTGCTCCGGCGCTCTCCGTCGGCCGGCCCGGCCGTTCCCGCCCGCCGGGTCACCGCCGCACAAACATTCTTCAGAAATAGATCCGCCCATCATTTGTGAATTGATTTTTATAGTTCCAACCATTAACATAACATTTTTAATCGTCCCCCTCCTTCCGCTCGCCGCTGGTAGCGTCTGCTCCGGCGCTCTCCGTCGGACGGCCCGGCCGTTCCCGCCCGCCGGGTCACCGCCGCACAAATATTCTTCAGAAATAGATCCGCCCATCATTTGTGAATTGATTTTTATAGTTCCAACCATTAACATAACATTTTTAATCGTCCCCCTCCTTCCGCTCGCCGCTGGTAGCGTCTGCTCCGGCGCTCTCCGTCGGACGGCCCGGCCGTTCCCGCCCGCCGGGTCACCGCCGCACAAATATTCTTCAGAAATAGATCCGCCCATCATTTGTGAATTGATTTTTATAGTTCCAACCATTAACATAACATTTTTAATCGTCCCCCTCCTTCCGCTCGCCGCTGGTAGCGTCTGCTCCGGCGCTCTCCGTCGGACGGCCCGGCCGTTCCCGCCCGCCGGGTCACCGCCGCACAAATATTCTTCAGAAATAGATCCGCCCATCATTTGTGAATTGATTTTTATAGTTCCAACCATTAACATAACATTTTTAATCGTCCCCCTCCTTCCGCTCGCCGCTGGTAGCGTCTGCTCCGGCGCTCTCCGTCGGACGGCCCGGCCGTTCCCGCCCGCCGGGTCGCCGCGGGGCGCCGCCAGCCGATCGCGGCGGCCATCGCGTGCCGCAGCCGCTTCCGCGAGGCGTGGAGACATCGGCGTGGCGCGCCCTCGCCCGCCGTTGCGCAACCGACGCGAGCAATGCCGAGCACGGCCCTCCGACACGCAGATACGACGCCGAGAATTAATCTCTCTATTGGAGCAATGGATCCGTGGGGGCACCCCACAATGTTATCGGGAGATAACGGTCAGTAACGGATTCTATAAAAATATTGGTCAGATTTCAAATGTCACATGTGAAAGGAGTAGTAAGATACTTTCATTTTACTGCAAATCGGCAGTAATATCCCAAACTAAATGAGTCAATTTCGTTTCATTCAAATGAACCCCCGAATTGTTGATAGATCATTTTAGCGATTAGTGTATATTTCTCATTAAGTAGTCTTGCTTTCACCAATGTAATTTTCGCAAAAATGTCTTTTATGCAATTTCTCCATGAAAGTAAATTCTAAACACATCACACATGACTGGCTCCTCCATTCTCTGGCACTGTACATGAAATATACCAGATTGGACTTAAAATTAAACATTAAAAAAACGTACTGCATACTTCCTCGTGACGGCTGTTCTTCTGTGCTATGGCTTCTACCCACCCACGATACGATGTTGATATTCATGAATGTGAAGTTTGTATGAGAAGGATAAGAAAAAAGTAGCTAGTTTCCCACGTGTAGACCAAGGCGCGTCGCATGACACGTCACGAACGATAAGCCGGAAGTGTCAGTGTCAGAACTGTGAGTGTCAGACGGAACCACGCATTTCCCGATTACTATAAAAGAAATTTTTATTTCAAGTTAACAATTTATTTGTCTAATTACTTCAAAATAATTTACGGGCGAACTAAAACCCCATACAATGAATTATTTGTGGATCCACACTTGGAGTGTCTTAACATGACCCATCACTTTCTTTTCATATCAACAATTCTGAGAGAAACAAGACAATTTCGTTTCCTGAAAAAATGTTCTTGAAGTACCAGAACTCTTTAGGATTAGAAAAAACTCGGTATACGTCTCATTTCTATTGAGAATGAAGATGAGTAGCGAGCAGGAAAATGAACGCGGAAACTAAAAATCCATAGCACGGAAACTAGAAATCCGTGAGGACTAGCCATGAGCCGACTTCTTCCACCACAAATTCCCCCCTATAGCAACCACGGAGAGGCGCCACATCTCAAATTCAGACATGTACGAGTCGTGTTAACCAGAAATCTGAGTGCCAAATTTCAGGGGATGAAAAAAAATCCCATTTCGTTCAAATAAATGCATTTAGGTTTAAAGAACGTTTGAGTGAAAAGCAACGAAATGGTTATTAGTGTGATTGATGAATGAATGTCAATATATTCTATATTACATACATATAATATATAATACATGTATATATAACGTGCAAATCAGTGAAAAACTGTATGTAATGTATGAAGAAGTATTACAATGCGCCCCGAAGGAGCATTCTAGCAGCCGGCTGCTCTGATCGGTAGTTTTACGTGGTTTCTCCGATCAACACCAGGCGAATGTCGGAGCAGTACCCTACCAAACGGGCCACGGACCGCGCGCGATCTGTCCTTCCTCTTCCTTGTCCTATCCTCTCCCTTTACACACACACTTACACTAACATGCACTACACTACCACATATTCCGGGAGCCCGGTCGAGAGCTTAGAGCTTCTCCCGGCTGGGGCGGTGCCCCTCTGGTGGGAGAATCCTGGTTAGTGACCCACTAGCCGACCGTAGGTCGGCGCCGGATCTCGCCATCCAGCGCCATCCAAGACCACCGCCATCTCCCGAGAAAAAAACATGCACTACACTAACGAGACTAGAGACCAAAGCAGTTGACGCGCCCGGAAACACGAAAAAACCAAACCAAACCAATTACACTACGCGCAGCATTCCACACCAAGTGTAATTTGTGCACACGTTGCCGTCGAAGGGCAGTGTACGTGGTCCACGCGGAAGAGCCAGCATTGGCACCGGGGTGGAGCTGCGCGGCGCGGGGGGCGGGTCCGTCACCAAGGCTCCGGGTCGCGTCGCGGGCACGGGCGCGCCGGCCTATCCGTCCGCGGCCGCCGACAGGCAGGCAGGCGAGACGACAGGTCTTCCTGTCCGCGCTGCGCCCCGACCGCCGTCGCGTCGCGTCGAATGCCTGATGAGGGAGCGACGCGCTCCGCTCCCCGCCCCTCGCTCTCCGCTCCCCGCTTCGCGCTCCTCGCCGCACCCCGCTCTCGGCTTCCTGCTCGCTCTCCCCGCCCGCCGGTCGACGCACCCTGCTCGGCTTCTGCTTCTGCGCCTTCCGCTCGTCGCTCGCGGCTCCCTGCTTCCTTTCCGTCTGCTCCCGCGCTCTACTCCCGGCTCTCTGCTTCCCGCCCTCTGGCAGCCCTTTTTCAGCTCCCCCTTTTCGCTCGCCGCTAGCCGTTTCCCGGTCCTTATACTTTGATCTCTGCGCCCTGCTGTCTGCTTCTTATTCTCAGCTCCTCGTTTTCTACTCCCCGTACTCTGCTCTTTTTTCTCCAAGCTCTGCTCCCCGTAATCTGCTCTCTTTTCTCCAATCTCCGCTCCCCACTCTCTCTCCCCACTCTAATACTCCCTGCGCTCTCTGCCGCCCTAACTTTGCTCTTAGTACTCTGTTACCAGCTATCTGCTCCCCGCTCGCATCTCCTCGCTCTCTGCTCTTCGCTCTCTGCTACTCGTGCTCTCTCCTCCCCATACTCTGCTCTCCTTACTCTCCCGTTCTTTTCAGTCCGTTCTATGCTCCCCGCTCCCTCCGTTCCGCTGCCCGTTCCTGTATCCCCGTTGTCCGTTTCCCGAAGCCCGGTCTCCGTCCTCCGCTTCCCGCTACTCGCTTAGGTTCTCGCTCGAGTCCCCGCTTCGCGCCTCACGGCCTGTGGTGTGTCGCTCGCACGCACACTGCGTGCACACGCGCGACGCACGCTCTCCGTGAGCGACAAGCAGGCGACGCGCGGGGCAGGGTTGCACATAGAGAACGTCACGGACGTTTGCTCAAAAGCACGTCCAATCCATTCTTGAGGAAGGTCGTAAATGGAGAGAGCAGACAGTGACCATTCTCCGCTTTTAGGGTTTGATTGATTGATTGATTTTTTCGTGTTTCCGGGCGCGTCAACTGCTCTGGTCATTAGTCCCGTTAGTGAAGTGCATGTTTTTTTCTCGGGAGATGGCGGTGATCTTTCCCCCGCTGGATGGCGAGATCCGGCGCCGACCTACCGTCGGCTAGTAGGGTTTCCCTTTAACCAGGACTCTCCCACCAGCGGGGCACCGCTCCAGCCGGGACAAGCTCTAAGCTCCCGACCGGTCTCCCGGGATATGTGGTAGTGTAGTGCATGTTAGTGTGTGTGTGTAAGGGGAGAGGATAGGACAAGGAATGGGAAGGGCAGATCGCGCGCGGTTCCTGGCCCGTTTGGTAGAGTACGGCTCCGGCATTCGCCTGGTGTTGATCGGAGAAACCACGGAAAACTACCGATCAGAGCAGCCGGCCGCTAGAATTCTCCTCCAGACAGCGACTGAATTTGACCTAGCTGAAAAGCTAGTGTCGAAAATCCTGCCGCCGCCAGGACTCGAACCTAGGACCTCCCGGCCAGAGGCGCTGCAGTGACATCATTTTCCGCTTTTAGGGCATTTCTGGTACATTTGTATTGCACTTTTTAATAAGTGAAGTGAAGTACAAGTCACTCAATAAGTGAAAGAATAATAAGTCTTCAGTGCCGGTTTGAACGGAACGGAGAGCGGAGAACGGAGAACGGAATATATTTTTGCAATGTTGCATGTACTGGTTAAGAGTGCTTCAACATCCTTTCTTTTTGATGTTGCCATTGCTTCATTCGATTTTCCTTTCAATGGATTTTCTCTTTTGAAAGGTCTGATGAAATATGGAAAGTCTCTTACTGTAAGAGCAGTATAATGATATACGTAAAACTAAATATCTGCAATCTGCGTGTTGCAAAGGCACGATTGTTCATTGAGAGGAAAAAATAAGGAATCGAAAGGAAACCGTTATTTCAGACGGGAGTTTTAATTATTTATTTACCATTGCCTTCTCCTGCTGCCTATTTACAATCACTAGGCTTTTGATTTATACACGGAGCTAATATTTAGCTTGTCTGGGCAATAATTAAATGGTTAGAGTGAAATGAGGATGAATTTATTATTATTATTATTATTATTATTATTATTATTATTGTTATTATTATTGTTGTTATTATTATTGTTATTATTATTAAGGATATTAATGGTGTTTGGCCTCAAACTACCAAACCTTATTCACTTAGGGAGTATATTCACACTTTACTAGGGATTCGAAACCGCAAACTTAAGCAATGTGGTTGGCATCGTAGGCTTTGCGCTTCTTAGGTCGGTCAATAACACAGGATTCAAGAAAAATCCATGACCGATTTTGCTGAATGACAGCCGTAGTGGCGAATCGCACTTCATCTATTTCCTTCCCTTTACTCGTCTATCATTCAGGTTTTCTTCATTTATTTGTTGCTCCAGATCCAGAATAAGTCGAAGCCATTTCAAATATACAGAAGTTATATCCATCACTTTTGACCAGATGTAAATTCTAGAAGCATTAAATTTCGTTACCTGCATATATTGTGTTAGTGAAATTGACTTTACATACTAATTATACGATAACATACGTTCAAAGATGTAGTATTGTTTTAGTCATATAGGAATCAAAATGAAAAATGCGTCAAGAAATATTTTTCTCGACAGATTTGCCTCCCAGACTTTAGTTTGGATTCCCCTGAGGCAAAGGTAGAGTGCATATTTATACACTCATAATGCAAGTCTATGCTTTACGCTGTGTAAAGTATCTGAATTATTCATCACTGCGACTGTACCTTACAAAGTATACAGGATATACATTCCAGAGTAACTTCCATGATACGGAATGCTCTTTGCAAATGTCTTCACGAGTCTATTGTCAGAATTTAATTGTTGGTCACGATAATCTGAATTGTCACGATATTATGCCCGGCGTATGTGAATGAGTTGAGGCTCGTTGCAAACATGTTTCAAGGAAGCGACAGCAATTCTTCACTTGCGGTATTCATTATCATTTTCAATTTTAGTTGATTATTATAATTACTATTATTGAAGCTACATAACAAGACGTTAAGCGAAATGAAAATTTCATATGCACATTCCTAGAATTTGCCGACTCATGTCATTTAAATAAGATTCCTTTGGATATTAAGAAATGAAATAAAAGTGTCAAAAATAGAGTAAAAATGATTATTTTTATTTACTGCAGCACATCTAGAAATTAAGAGGTATCGATAGGTAATATTGAAGAAATGTGCATAGGATTTATAAGAATATCTAAGTAACTGTGATTGATAATGAGAATGAAAGGAAGAAAGCAATTTTTTGAAGAAATTTGCCATCCACGACACTTGCCATCTCTCCTGCTTCAATCATAACACATGAAAATTACATTTCTCTCAAACAATATTTTGTTTGCTATCTATCTGTTCCACCTTTTGCAAATAAATAACATCTTTTCATAAGATAAAATAACGAAAAATTTACATCATTTAATCATGAGAGAACAAAAAGAAATTTAAATGTTGGTGCCAGTAGGGGCAAGATTCTTCAGACAACTTGTTGACCAGATAACGCTGTGATTGTTTTCGTTCGCTTCCCTCTTTTTTTTGTGCCTTAGGGCATGCGCCGCTTCCCTTTGTCACATCTTTTTCTCTCCTTTTCCACCAATGTGTGAAGTGCGTCCGCCCTCCGCACATATCCTGTGGCCAAAGACAATAGAAAGAGCACTTCCTTTCCCACCACTAAGAATGTCGAGAAATTCATTCACGAAGATGTTAAAGAATTTTGCCATTATTCTCTATAAATAACAGCCGGTTCTTTGCGATTTGGCAGTATTTAATTTTAACTTGTATTGATTTATAGGATTAATGAAGGTCAAAATCAGTACTGAAACGTTAGCGAATTGAACAGTTCTGCCAAGTATTATTTATTGACAAAGTTTTATTTATAGGTTCTATGCCACAAAAGAAATTAAAGTTATGTTCCTCAAAGCAGATTCAAAATACATTGACGTAAATTGTACTAAGACCTCGAGACCTTAATATTACCGTCGAGATAAAAAACACAGTTTTATTTATATAAATATAATTACAATAAATGAAGTGTGAGACGTGTGCAAACGAACATATTCATTGAGGGAAACCAAGGAAGGCTGAGCGTTGTATAATCTGCTCACTCTGTTAGATAAATGAATTTTTAAAAAATTAAGGAAAGATATAAAGCATTTGCCACAGTGTAAAAATTTCCAGAGTAATAAAAAATTGACTAATAGATTTTGTTACGATGGAATGAATAAATAAATAAAATTTGAAAGTAGTTCTGTAAACACTAATTAATCCGGTGATGGTCAAAGAAATATACATTCCTCTCGAAATCATTGATACCGAAAACATCACCCATTCCTACGGCGTTATACTTCTCAAGACACACAAAAATAAATCTAACCGACATACGTTAAATTACAGAGAAAATCACGTTTCATATTCCAATTTGAATTTTGCCAGTAATTAAAATGATGCATTAATGCATGCATCAAAATGATGCATCTCGGCTAGAAATAAAATTTGACCATCATAAAAATGCTCACTGCTCTCTAGTTACGTACTACATCCAACAGTTTTATGTAAATTATAATTTATTTTCAAAACGTTAATGCGTGAATTAAAATTGTAGCAAATCTGTTTTTTTTCGTTCTCTTGGGTATCGAATTAAAAAGCCAGCGTGTTGTTACGGCACCGTGAATGGGTTGGTGTGCTCTCGCCCCAGAATCGGGCGCCATCTTGCTCGCCGCCCCACCCTCGCCGAAAGTATTGACGTTATGCAGCGGCGAACAGGGACGCCGCAGCGCGCATACTCCACCACCCGCCACGTTGCAGCCATTTTCACTCCAGCCCAAAGATGACGGCCCCTGAAGATTACGATATACATACAGGAAAGATAGTCTTCTATAGAGTCCATAGGGGCGTGTCCCTTATTAAATGATAAAAAAATAATTGTACACTCCCGGCAAAACTTAAGTGTTCTTAAAAATTATAAACTGTATTTAATTTAATCATGTGATTTTTGCTGCCTAGTTATTGATGAATGGCATAAAACATTACAGTTCTTGTTATAAAATGTTACCTTTATTTACTAATTGATTTACAGATTTACTAATTAGAGCACACAAACTGGTAAAGGAATTCAAGATAATTAATGAAAGAAGAGACGATTTTTAACACTTTTTCCACTCTCTCCTCAATATTAGACCAATAAAAACACAAAACACAAAAAAACAAAAAAAAACTTTTACTTCAAACACTTCCTAAAAATTTAAATATGCAAATACAAGAACAACCTTCTGTTAAATTGGTTCCATTCCCCTATGCAAATTCTTTAATTTTTAAAAGAATTTTATAATACGTCCGAAAATATTTTTTAAAATTTATTTTAGTTCTAATAACTATAAAATAATCAGTTTCCTAATTTAATTTTTTCAACGTTAGCACCGAGTTCCAGTTCAAACCTTTTCTCCATGAACATTAAACGATTTATTAGGAAGAAAAAAATATAACATACAATTTTTTCTGACCTATTGAGTACCGTCGGTTGTTTATATACAGTTCTTCAATTATTAATATTTATAATGTGGTACATTATTTTCCCGGGTTTTATTTCCGGTCGAGGCAAACATAGTTGTAGCGTTCAATTCAAATCGTCCAAGTTTCTGTCAGGTGTGTGACTAAGAACAGCTAAGGCAGGTGGATCTTGCTAGTTACTGCCAAGGAAATACATCATGTTTGCAACATTTCGCTTTTACCCTCAAGCATGGGGATTTAACTAGGCTCAAGTATGGGGGGACACGATTAGCAGGCTAATACACACTATCGACCAGAAATGCCAAATATATACATACATATAAAGTATTTCGTAATTAAATTGTCCTCGATATCTTTATTTCAAATTTCATTACACGCTAATATCTTTAATAATTTCCAGAACGCCCTTACATGTAGGACACATTCTTGTATTGAAATGCCAGAAATATTGAATAATATGTTGTAAGAGAAAATGTATTTCGTCTGTCATCTCACTGTTAATAGCTCATAACGTTCAAATTATTCTTCTAGTTTTCAAAGAAGTTTCATAAGATGTTGGATTTGTGAAAGATACTGTATACTTTGTTTCCAACAAAGTAATATGTAGTATTGTATATGTAATCTGTATATGGTAGTAGTTGTTTAGTGATATGCATACGCAATTCACACGTATATCTTTGGATTGAGTAATAAAAAATGATTACTTCATGTTATGCTGCAGTTAATATTTTTATTACTACATTTTGTGCATAACACTGTTATGATGTTGTAAACGAGATTTTTGTATGCAAGTGTTAAACTACAAGTGCTATAATACCATACACATTCCAGGATTGTTTCTAACTTTTCCAATTTTCGAAAATTCAGAAAGTTCAATACAAATAAAACCTGCGACATTTCTTCAGCGTCCTATGGGGTTCCATGGGGGAAAAGATTGAAACAAAATGGAGCCGATATTGGAAAATATTTTTCTTTAAATATTGTATATATTTTACTCAAAATTACACCATAGCTTCAAATATTTTCGAAAAATTGTAAATGACCTTATTTCCATACCTGTCTTTGAGCAGCAGATGTCATTACGAAATTATCTCTATCTCCAATATTGTAGTTGTGGGAACACACCGAAAAGTTGAAATTTTGCAATTTTCGAAAATTCAGAGACTTCAACAAAAATTAGAACTGGGCCATTCTTAAGCATTGTCTACTCTACGCAATGAGACAGTTTAATAAAACAATTGGAGCCATTAAAAAAAAAAGATTGAAGTTGTTATTGAAGCTTCATGTAAAGTGACATTAAACATCAAAATATCCGTTTAAAACTCGCAGGGCCTTGAGTTCCTTCAAGTAGAGTCACGGAATATCAGTTTGGGAGAAAATCGTTGGTATGGTTTAGGCAGTAGGTTGACCACAGACGGACAGACGTTTGGTCGTCAATCGATATTTCGATATCTAGGACCAACAAAACGTGGATTCTGACTACTCAGCCTGATAGAAAAAGTATTTTACTTCATACTGGGCCCTTCAATACGGGTTTTTCTGTAAAAAAAATTAGCAAGCTGTCACGGCATAAGAGTACTTTCTATTTACAACTTACGTAGAAGGTCGAGAAAGTAAAAATGTCGAATGATTATTTTTAAAAAAAATTGAATTTTATTCTTCCAGAGTAATATTTAGCACTTTAATGTTCTGGAGAAAAACAAAACGTTCTCCTATAATTCCATATTTGACTATAATTTGCAAAGCGTTAAAGAGTCAATATTCAAGCAAATGGAATTAATCTAATACGTTCGCTCTGAGAGGTGCGATTATATGAACTTTGTAGAAGAATATGAAAGAAAGTATACATTCGCAATATCAACAATATTCTCAATATTTTAATCAAGATACAATTTCATATTAGTTTTAATGATGTAATCGACATTCTCATTCAGGTGATGGTTGCCGATTTCTTTGAATCTTGCTGGCTTCTCTTTTTATGGTCCTTCGATTGGCATTCGTTCTGTAATTCAGAAATTCATTAAAAGGCTCAGTCTATGGGGTATCAAAGGATACATCCCTTGTACTGATTATTCAGTCTAAATCTCATTAGGACAGAACTAATGCTGCGTTTTCGAAAATATACAGTACTTGTGGAAAAATACTTAATACTATTAATTAATACGATTCTCTCTACTAGAACGATCGTAAATGCTGTCGGAAGGCAAATATTTACTGATCAAATGGTAATAATGAAGATGGGTTTAATGATGCAATGAGACTCTTGGGGAGACGGAAAGCCCTGACCAAACCTATCGAGAAATTGCTTTATCCGCCATGCTTGTGTAGTGTGCGGGATGTATACAGAATAAAGCCACATTTTCTCACAAACGACATGAGACACGACAGATGTTCACTCATGTTAAACCCGCATGAAAACATACACACGCAGTTAGTAACAGGAGGAGGGGCACTCTTTGTCTTTCCCTATGCGTGTATATCGGTGAACTCGCAAATCGTCACAAGTACATCAGAATAACATTGTGTTTAAAACACTGTGTAACTAGTAAAAATGCATTTGAAATTTAAAGTATGTGTAGAAGATATAGGTTTGCGCAGGGAGAGAAAGATGCGAAAATGTAACTGCAACATAATTAGCAATAAACCAGTTTACAACAATTCTCTCAAAAAAGTCATTTTGGCTACTTCAGTAATACATACGTTCATATGCAGTCTTCTAAATAACTTAGTACCTACAGCACAATTGCCTTTGCAGCAGCAGCGTTGTGCGGGATATCCAAAAATTTGAGACCCAACGGTGGGATATTATTGTTTCAACCTACACTGCTGTGTCGAATTCAACCACTGGTCGAATTCCGAAGTATCATAACAAACGAACCACGCATCGCGTGCGATCTCAACTCCCTTATCCTAGGCCCTCCTCTCCCCTTACACACACACACACACACGACACAGGAGACTTGTCGGGAGCATCGATCTTGTCCTTGCGGGGGCGGTGACCCGTTCGCCCAGATACGCGGACGGTGCCGCAAGCCTCTCAAACTGACGTGCAGGTCGGCGCCTTACCTTGCGTATCAGAACCAGGAACACGGCCACTTCCCGAAGTATAACATGCATTGCGCTTACGGTATCAACGAGGAAAATAGTCGACGCGCCTGGAAACAATAAATACAAGATAACTCAATGGAGGACTTAGAATGCAGCGATTGAAATTGAAGATTTCGCAATATGGGAATGAGAACACAGAATGAAAACAGTTTTCATGACTGTATTCCCTTCAATATTACACCTCTGTCGTTCCACGAGCTATTGTAAATCGATTATAGAATTATTTCGATCAGAGTTACATTCATTTTAACCGGCCTGTTATTTTCTCTTTTACAGGATCGTTGTAAGAAAGGCATGTATCTAAAAGATGTTCCTAGTCTAAGGAGATCGTATTCTTCGGACCCGAATTCAGTCCGTTCCTGGATGATCCGTTGGAGGGAAGGAGGTGAAATTGGGTTGAATGGTCAGTTGAAAGTGAGAAATACTTGTTTATAGAAAAGTGGATACGATTGTTGTTTTTCATAAATTAAACATTTGATTTATAAATTAAGGATATTGGGTACTCATGTTATGTTACTTTGTTACCCCCTTCTCGATCAGGTTTTTCATTCAGTTTCCCAAATCCTTTGAGCAAATGCTGAGATGACCCCTTGTTTTGCTTCTTGACATAAATGTAACTTCATTATCTGTGCACGTCTTCTTGAATTCAGTGGGAAATATAGATATTCAAGGTAGGTAGTATTATTTCCTTGACGAAGGATATTATGAGAGATATGAGCCCAAATTTATTGCTGATTTACCCTTGAAAATAGATTTTATTACATCGGAGCGAATACTTTTGTTAACAATCCTCGCAAAAACCGCTCATTTTTTTTTATATTCAAAATTCAAGTAGTATATGGCTTAGGGAAGGGATCACAGAATTTTGAAAACGTGCACAGAATACACTTCTTCCCATATCACGTCACAAACAGTTTTTACCTGTTTTGACGTAAAATAAATTTTAAAAAATGTAGCTCTAACCACACCAAATTAAGTGACAAAAATTGGTTTCCAATGAGGAAAGCAGCCACTGCTAAAAGGAATTTTAAACGCTCTGTATCCAACAAACTTCTAAGCTAACAATTTGTATAAATTTTCATGAAATGTGTTAACCTACGTTGTATTTGCTCACATTTTGCGGAAATGCAACATTTTGAAATGATCCTGAAAAATATGAATATTTTTCTGCCAAATCCAAAAATGAGGACAAACTGCTGTCTCGAGTGACTCTCTAAAATATTCCACACAGCACCTCAAAAATCGGGACTCTTCCGAAAAAAATCAAGACGTCTGATCACCTTATTTAAGCACAAAACAAATTGATGAAGGACGATGAATACGAGACAGGTTCACGAGAATGGGGACTTTCGTAGCGACGTCGGAAGTTTCTTAGCAAAATGAGAATTTACACTATCAATCTGATTCATATTTACCTCCATGACGAAATTTAGTTCCATGGAGATGTCTCAACAGAACAGACACAGGAACGATAAATGAAGGGGAAGTATATTTGGATCTGATTCAACTTTAGGGCGTTGCCTCAAAAATTGCACAAATGACCCTGACTCAATTATATTCATTCAAATGCGTAAATATTCACTGACTTGAGAAGAATTTCTTTAGTGCTTCTAGCGAAACACAGCCACCCAGCGGCAATCGTTCAGATTGAGTACGCAACTCATGATTTTGTTTGCTGTCTTCCCCACGTATTAACTTTATAGTAGGCCTACATTATGACATTTCGAACTACTCACAACGAACGCTATCGACACACATCTCATGTATGGGTTTGAATTCTTGTTGAATCGATATCAAAACTTGATTAGACCGGCACAATAAAAATTTTTTTTTTTGCGTTTCATATCGGCTTTGTCTGAGTCCCGTATGTGACCTCATTCTAACCAGCAGAGATCAGAAGAAGCCGCCTGGCAAATCAAACTGATTAGGTTCAGAATAGCCCTCAGCAGGCCGAAGGAAGTTTATCTTATCCTTCCTCGGCGCGTCAGGCCACGTAGATTAAATTCTGAAACATCGATCCGAATGGTGTGGGTTCTTTATGTTTGTAGTTGTGGATCGTTCCGTATAACTTGAATGTTTGAAGGAAAAACCTTGACGAATGACAAAGATCATTCCTTCCGGAAATATTTAATAACAAAGCTGTTGGTCCTTTCCTAGATCAACGCGAAGGATATATACCTCTATTAGTTAAAAAACGAACCAACAGGATACAATAAAAGGTTAGAGTAATCTACTCCAAAACTGCCCGCCTGAGAATTCGAAAAAGGCTATATCTAAAAACTGATAGAATTTCACTTTTAAAAGGTAAACTTTTTACAATCATTCAATTTAGATTATTATTTCGTTCAACCCACACTTTCAAAGTATTTAAACAGGGTTAATGGATATTAGTGAACTAAGGAGCTTTAAAAATTCACGACTTTCTAAAAAGTTAAATATTGTTTTGTTTTTGTCACTGTACAGTAAGAGATGCAGGACAGGTGAATTCAATTTCCAGCTATTCGGCCCTCCTCTTTGTCACACAGCGAAATGAATAAAAGTCCATTCACTCCATTCCAAAAGAGATATACTTTCGCCAAAACTTTGTAGAAAAGAAAGCACACCAATGGAATGTAATTTCATGAGAAAACTTCTCTTGACGTAATCTCAAGTAATTTCTTATGCTAATGAAACAGAGATCGTTAATTACAGTGTTAGTTTTTTTAAATTTGTCTTCTCCAATTTACGACGAAGAATTTTTTTCTTTTGGTCTAACAATTATTTGTAAGTTCTGAATAATTACAGATATATTCGTTTTTAGACCTGTTCATGTTAGACGAAAAGAAAACTATGTTTTTGTAATCGACTGGTAAAATTAGATCTTTCCTTTTGAACATTTTTTGACTTACTCTTTTTTAACCTAACACACATCTTCGACTGTAAACAATCATGGCCGTAAAATCACTGCAAGAACAGCAGCAGTCTTCCAAAAGCTTTGCGTTGTTGCACCATAGTCTTTAAGCGTCCGAGAATGAATCGATCGATTGAACGCCGTAGGGTGGATTCGTTCACCGAGCAGCGCGCCTTCTAGTCTTCAGATACGTGAATGAATGTTCTTAACTTCATAAACACACGGATATACTCACTTGTAACACACAAAAACATTCGCAGAAAAGACGCCACAAACACGATACTTAGGTACACAAGAAAACGTGGCTGCGGCGGCGACCAAAGCCCAACGCAGGCCAGCGTCTCCGGTTCACCAAGCCTCCGAAAGGGTCGAAGACACTCGACCTCCGCTAACACCGCACACGTGAAGTGATTTGCATTCTCCGAGGACCTCACCAATGACTTGGATTGTAATTTCGGTAGAATTACGTAAACCGCACAGCATATAAAGAACGGCCAATGACGGACACGGGCTTGGCACGCGCAAATCGAATGTTCAAACATAGGGCGCGGAATCCTGTTTTGAAGCTCCTCTCTCCCATTCATTTTCAGTGAATGTCGAAAACGAACAGATAAAAAGAGCTCCGTTCCTTATATTTCCTCTCTCGTCGACAGATGTGTGTGTGCCTTTGTTTGTGATGGTATCTGTAGGCGCAATAGGGTAATGATCCAATCTACATAAATATTTGTACGGAGGCAGATGCGGCGGTGTACATTGTTATTTTTATCGAGAGACGTCAATACAGACGAACCGGTATTCGACGTCAACTGTGAATATCGCACTTAGCGATGTGACAAAGAAGTTACTTTGTTGTATATAGTGTATACGCAGCATAAGCTACATGAAAGGGAGATGTTAATTTATTTCAAAACATTTTAAATTTTTAAATGAGTTAAGCAACAATATCCAAGTTCTTGTGACTCAAGTTTTACTACTTCAACGCAGATGAAGATGTAATGTCTAAATTGCATAAAATCTAATGATAATGAAAATTACCCCTTAGTTTCATTTCCAGAAGATTCTGTGGCAAGGGAAAGCCAGGCAACATTTCTTTTACGAAACTATTATACTTTCGTGTTGTTCGGAGTAACAACTAAGTGTAGCGACAGCCATGTGTAAGCAACTCAATGTACAAATAAATCTGTATCTCACTCGTTTACCTTGTTTTTCAACGTTTATTCAACAAATAATCACCCTCACGGCACATCTTAGGCTACTCTATACATACTCATATCTCGAACTCCGGGTTTTATCAGTTTCCTCAACGATCTATTTATAAATCAACAGATGACAGACACATGCTTTTTTGTGTCACTTCCTGTTTCATTTAATTTATATTTCGGACACAGATAGTTTGGACATTTTGGAAACTTATAAGCGTGTTTTGGAATTCCTGCATGCCAGAAGTTGATTTCGTCGAGATCGCTAGAGCATTGTACGCTTCTGTCTAGGGTGTATTTATGACTTGCGCCGGGTCGAACCTTCTGCTCGTGTCGTCGCGTCGAAGGCTGGGATGCCGAGGTTTCGACCATCTTGTCGCGATTTTCCTCAGAGCTGGTCTGTCCGGTGAAAACGTGGATAGTTTACATTTCCCCCAAAGTACGGCACCCCCCAGTAAATAAATAAATAAATAAATAAATAAATAAATAAATAAATAAATAAATAAATAAATAAATAAATAAATAAATAAATAAATAAATAAATAAATAAATAAATAAAATAAATAAATAAATAAATAAATAAATAAATAAATAAATAAATAAATAAATAAATAAATAAATAAATAAATAAATAAATAAATAAATAAATAAATAAATAAATAAATAAAGGCCCTAGCAGTATAATTTATCGACATTAAAGAAATTTAGAACTATAAGTTGCAAGAGCATGACCAGAAAGCTCCGACAATGACTCTGCGCGTACGAACGCGACAATGGGTGAGAGCAATGCGCACAAAAATACGTTGGGCGTTAATAGGTAAAATATTTTACAATTACTCATGTTTTGAAGTATTTGTATACTCAGCATGTATTAGAATGAATTTTTCAAATTAAACCTACATCGAAACGCAGATTACATGATGTCAGTAATCTGGTTGCCATTTAAACTAACAGAAATTAGAATTACTGCTTTATACTAGTCAATGTATCTACAGAATAATACTGCATACACGACGAGAATATTTGTAATATGGTAATTTGGACCAGGCAGATTTATAATTGCATTTCTCCTCATAGTACGTCACAGACCTTTAAATGTTTTTGGACGGCAAATAGTACAAAATAAATTTGCTTTTCTAAATTTTTGCTGATTTGTTGCTATTTAAATAAACTTTATTAATGAAGAAACTTTAGTTCAAGAAGAATAAGACACACTTTAGCACTTTAACGAAATAGTACCTTGCTAGCTGGAACCTTAGAAAAATTTGTATTTGCCGAATTTGTATATAATTGTTTGAAAAGTGAACATTAATTTAAAACTCTCTGAAAATTAAAACTGACTGAAAATCAATGAAACTTCGTAGTGCTTGGAACGCCCAGCCCATGAAGTTTTCATCATAAAGTTGTTGTAAGAGTAATCATCCTAATAATGCTACGCATTAAGATTGAACAGCACAGAAAATCAAACGGTCCCTTCGATTTTATCACGAAAGATTGTTTATCTCTTTTGCCTCTTATTTAATTTTACATATATTTTGGCTTTCAGTAATCTCTTTTTAGGTCACTACTATGGAGTGGGAGGACCTAAAACCACTAAATCACGAAAACGTTTGTAGAAAGTTCAAAACTCATTTTGAAAAATGCTGCTTAAGTAACATAATTCAGAGCCCTCCTATCTTAATTTACAATAACAAATATCGTGACATGTCACCCACATTCCTCCCAGAACTCTTTCTGTCCTTTTGCGACACAAAAACACGTTTTTATGGGTCTAGATCACATCGTTTCTTAGCTGTGCGGGATTATAATGAGTGTTGCAGTAATTTTGTCGTAATCTGCAATCTTCAATTTGTTTGGTCCTAAATTTGCTGGAATTCCCTATCCAGCAGTAGAACACTGACTGTGTTGTGTGTGGATGATTTTTGTAAATCGTCAAAAACCGTCGTATATCTTTCGCGTATTTCATTTAGGAAGGATTCTCTTTCGAAGTAGTAATCCGCACACTTTAAGAATAGAAGACTCCGGATCAATGAACCTCTTCGACTCGTGAGCATTTCATTGTACTAATTGGTCTCGGATAATTGAAATTATACGGCATAAGATAAAAATTGCGATGAAACCTTCATCTAACGAGGTAATACCACTTTCAATGAGTTTTTTCCTCTACTGATTTCTCCAATCGTATCTCTGTAATCGTATATCATCGTCAGTGGTGTCAAGGATAAGCCCATCAGACATTAGTGGTTACAATAAATCTTATTACCATTCGCTGAACACTAATTACTACTGACAAGATTCATAAAACAATGCGAATAATAGTGAGGACTGCTAGACGACTATTATTAAATTTAACTACGTCACAGCAATGACAGAACAGAATATAAAAAAGATCCTACAGAACACTTCAAATTATACACACAAACACACATTATATACACACAAACACACTTCCTCTATCACACTGTATAGTCAGAATTCACGTTTTGGCGTTCCTTGATATGACGAATATATGAAAAAGATAGAAAGATATGAAAAAGGTTGATTTAAAACGTCTTTTTATCCGTCTATGGTCAACGCTAGCCCCTAAACCGTTCAGATGATTTTCTACAAAATAAATCAAACCGGATATTTCTCTCAAAACGGATATTTTGATTTTTCAGGGACTATGCATAAAGCCTGAAAAGGTTTTGAAACGTTTGTGATAAATGGCGACTTTTGATTAAACTTTTCCCTCGGAAAGAGGAAGAAGAACGCTTAAAAAATCGCTGGTTTAATTTTCAATTAAATATCAGAAATTTTGAAAATTGCAAAAGTTCACAAATTTTTATTGGCGTCTTCCTACAATTACAATATTGAAGATAGCGATTTTTTCCAAATAAAATCTGTTGGTCACACATCTTGAAATAAGGTCGTAAACCATTTTTAAAAAATGCGAGTAGTTTTGGAGTAATTATTCGTGAAATATTCAGCATTTTCAAACAATTCTTTCTGTAAACAATTCTTTCGTTACTGAAACAAATTGTTTTCGTATAGACAGTAAATGATTCTTAAAAATTGCCCATGTCCTATTTCGAATGTTTTTTATATTTTCGAAAATTCCAAACAAAAAATTAACGTGGCAAAACTGCAATATTGATGACAGAGATTTTTTCTTAATTTTTCTCCGAAACTAAATATTGAAATATTGTAAATGAAAATGTCTGAATTTTTAAAAACTGCAAAAGCACATTTCTTATAGAGCGTTGAGAAGGTTGAGTTTAACTGTGAGGCTGATGGTGTAGGGATACTATGAATGACTTGTTGACTAAGAACTAGATTTAGAATAGCAACACGGAGAAAAAATGTTAGTTGGAAAAATTTTTGCAGGTTCCTGTAGCATTATATTGCATAGCCATTACAAACAATGCGAGAAAGTATGTGCTCTCATCGAGGTACTAGTTAGCGTACGTATTAATTATATCAAAAAGGCGCTTTATATATTTTCATATTTGCAGTTGTGGGCAATATAATCAAATGATGAAATGATAGAATACATGGTTTTTTTATGCTCCAGCCTCTTGATTTTGTAACCATTGTTACGAGACAAGTATTTCAAAGAGTTTATGCAAATATGAGATTACTTCCTGCAACAATTCTTAACTGTTAGTAAAACAATAATTAAGTACAGGAAGGCCATCCGAAGGTACAGCAATTTTAAAGACACGAAGGTTGGGAATTTGAATGATGACCATTAATGGAACTAGTTGAAATAATACAAGTGAAAAAGTGTACAAGATCGAGGAGAGAGGAAAGTACGCAATCGTGGTCCCTGTAAAGACGAAATTTCCGACAATGCCCTCCTCTTCACCCCTCAACCCCCCTGTTCTGTATCTCCTCCTGCCCCGATAGAACGTGATATCCGGCGCCGCCCGTGACTCTGTTTTGCGGGAGGGCTCTCGGTCCAGGTATCTCCGCCAGGAGAGCACCGCCCTAGCAAGACAATCTTTAAGCTCCCGGCGTGTGTGTTAGTATAGTGAATGCAAATGTGTGTGTGTAAGGGGGAGCAGGGGACAAGGAAGAGGAAGGAAAGATCGTGTGCCACTCGTGGATCGCTTGTTAGGGTACTACTCCGGCGTTCGTCAGGTATTGATCGAAGAAATCAAGAGAAACCACCGACCAGAGAAGCCAGCTGCAATCTTTAAGCTCCTAATTCTCTTCTAGATAGTGGCTGAACTCGACCAAGCCGATGTCAAAAATTCACCATCGTCGATCTGGAAACTTAAAGAAGACCCGTCAGAAACGCTGCAGTGGCAACATTGCTCTGAACTATCTCAGGCAGTAGAGCTAGCCCCTGCGGAGCGTCCGTTTCCGGCGCCCGCTTTGCCCGTTGAGCGTCTCCTTCGCCTACTCGGGCTCTTCGCGACTCCTCCCCGCGGCGCTCCCTCGCCGCCGCCGCCGCTGCACACGCCAGGGCTGTCGCCCCGCGCCTCCCGACAGCATACTAATTAATAGGCGTCGACGGCAGCCCGGTGGCCGGCGCACAGACACGGCTCTGTTCCGCGCCGCCCGCGCCCGCGCCTGCGCCCGCCCGAACAAAGTGGCTCGCAGGACGTCGCCCACAGCCCGCCGCTCGCACGCCGGCGCCGCCCACCGCTGTCGCCCGCCGCCCGCCGCCCTCCGCCCTCCACCCTCGCTCGCCGCCGCCCACGGCCGGCACCCGCCTCTTGCCGCCTCCCGCCACTCCTTGCCACCGACCACCATTGTCACTCATTGCTCACCGTCCGCAGCCACACGCCGGTCAACGCCCACTGTCCGTCGCTCGCTGATCGTTGTTCACTGCTCACTGTTGACCGCTCACTTCTCACTACCTATCGCTCACCTTCCATTTCTCTTAGTGCATCAACTGATGTCACTGCAGCGCCTCTGACCGGGAGGTCCGAGGTTCGAATCTTGACGGCGGCAGGATTTTCCACACTAGCTTTTCAGCTAGGTCGAATTCAGTCGCTGTCTGGAGGAGAATTCTAGCGGCCGGCTGCTCTCATCGGTGGTTTTCCGTGGTTTCTCCGATCAACACCAGGCGAATGCCGGAGCAATAGCATACCAAACGGGCCACGGACCGCGCGCGATCTGTCCTTCTTCCTTCTCCTATCCTCTACCCTTACACACATACTTACACTAACATGCACTACACTACCACATATTCCGGGAGATCGGTCGGGAACTTAGAACTTGTCCCGACAGGGGTGGTGAACCGCTGGTGGAAGAGTCCTGGTTAGGGGGAAACCCCACTAGCCGACGGTAGGTCAGCGCCGGATCTCTCCATCCAGCGGGGGAAGATCACCGCCATCTCTCGAGAAAAAACATACACTACACTAACGGGACTAGTGACCAAATCGGTTGACGCGCCCGGAAACGAAAAAATCAATCAACAGAAAAAAACCTTTCATTTCTCATTATTCATTGTCTATCGCTCACCGCTTAGTGCTCATCACTCACCGCTAAATGCTTACCAGCTTCATTTTCCACCGCTCACTGTCCACCAATCACTCCCCTCTGACCTGGCCATCACCTCTCGTCATCACTTCCTCTCCAGCTCTCTACAACCGTCAGCCGCGGTTCACCGTTCATAGCCACCTGTCCTTCATCTCTCTTGCCACGCCCACTCCCGCACTTTGACCCCTCTAACTCCACCAACCACTGGCTCGTCTCGATCATGCGTCATCCGTCGCCGCCTGCCTCCAACTCCATGCTGTCGCACTCCTCTCACTTTCGAACTTCACCCTTCGGCTCCCTAGAGCCCAACTCTATCATCTGCCTTGCACGGTCCACTGGCGCAAGTCCTAACTCGCCGCTTCCCACTTCATTCACAGCCATTGCGTAACCCTTCCATCACCTGTAACCTGCTAGCGCGATCCACCATCTTCCTCTCAACCCCTTCAGAAAAGAATAGTCGCTTGCATCTCCCCGCTCCGTCTTCCCTCTCCACCGCGGCTCACCACCAACTCGTTGGCGGCCACCACTTCCATCGCCGCCCACGCCACCGCTGGCAGGCGGCGTCCCCGGCCGCCAGCACGTTCGTCCCGCCCCTCCCCCCTCGTCCCGTCGCTCCGCAAATATTTGTCGAGCTACAATATATAGAGAGGAGGCGATCTTTGTGGAAGGTTTTGCCGCTAATCATGTCACCCACGGGCGCTGCCGCGCGGCCGCCGCGCCGTCCCCGTGCCGCCGCCCCGCTCCCGCCCGCCGCGAGTGCCGAGAGGGGTCTCGCCGACTTGGCGTTTTAGAACGCGCGTGTTTGAGCAGGGGACCCGCCTCAGTCCGCGCCAGCCTGCTCTCCCGCGGCGGCTCTCCCGCGAGGGGCGTGGCGGCGGCGGCGGCGGCGGCGGCGGCGGCGTCCGCACGAGGCGCTTTCGCGGGCGAGAGACAAAGCGCGGATTGGGAGGCAGAGCGAAAGTGGGAAGGGAGAGGGGGAGCAGAGGGAAGAGAGAGGGAGGAAGAAGAGAGGCAGAAGAGAGGGACGGGAAATAGGGAGAGAATAGGAAAGGGAGAAGAGAGAGGAAGAGGAGAGGGAGAGGGAGTGGAAGACGAAAAGGAGAGAAGGAAGCTTGAGACAGTGGGGGGAAAAGAGGACGAAGGAGATGGCATGAGGAGAAAAGAGGGAAGAGAGAAGGTGAAAAAAATGTCCAGAGAGTGAGAAAAGACGAGAGAGAGGGAGAGTGAAAAGGAAGACAAGACAGAAGGAGAGAGGAGAGAGATGGAAGAGGGAGAAGAGGGATGGAAATGTGCAGAGGGTAAGAGAGAGTTTGGGAGAGAGAGGTAGGGAGAGGGCACAGGGTAGAGAGAAAAAGCGAGAAGAGAGAAAAGTGGGCGAGGAGAGAGGCTACAGTGATAGTGGGAGAGGGAGAGAGTGGCAAGAGGAGAATCAGAAAAAAATCTGTGAATGATAACAAGGGAAATACGTTACAGAAATTAAATAAACTTTTCAAAAATTAATATAATATTTTAATATATTTCGAAAATAATTTATAATAGTGAAAATAAAATTGGAATTAAAGAAAAGGGGTTACACTACTTGGCCACTTACAGCGCATTTCTTTCTCGGTACCGCGAGCTAGCAAGGAAAATGCATTATGTTGTCCCTCCAGCATCTCCATCGCGTTTTCCGTCCAGTTTCTCTTGATCCATATAGCAAACGCTGGAATGGCTCAACATCAAATGTAACATATATCCTCTTCCTCTCAAAATATCACGTCATTTATTTAAATTAATACTAATTCTCTGTGATAATAATATATCACCATTACTGCTCTTGGATACGTAATAAGTACTAGTTGTAAATTACACGTAACAATATTTATGAAAATTATATTTTAAAGGTCTCGCGCTTCTTTTTGTGTCTTGAAACCATACTGTGTTTTATAATTTACAGCAATGATCAAACCTTTGCCCAGGAAGAAGACATGGTAAAATGAACAGCATGCAACATCATGAATAGTCACGCATTTAAAAGCGGAAACATGTAAAAATATCTCAATAAGAAAAGAAAAACACATTTCACAAACTGAAAATTCGATTTCTGGCTGTCGAGCATGCGTCTGAAATAGTCGTCATGCCGTTCCCTTCCGTTACATTCCTGATAAAATAAAATCAATTGCTTCCCAATGAGTTATAAATTAAGTTTTTATTAATAATTTGTTATATATTTTGTTCGTATTTCAATAGAAAACTTAATGCACCATTTCTTATTCCCGTTTCGAATTAGTACGTCTGACAGTTTTTCTGATATATTTCAGATAATTCCTACGAAATTCATTAATCAACAGAATCATCACATAGAATGTTACTTGTGAAAAGAAATTTCTAATCTGCACGTCCTGAGCGTAGGAACTTCAGCTTTGGGCAGTTCTCCAGCGGTACATATACGATTTGATTCTCTGTACGCTTCTCGACTTTAAATGCAACATTTTTCTCTACAATCACACACCGTTGATTTATTTGGAATTAATAAAGACCTATAGATAAATACAATTATTCGCAATATTATTGTATTATCAACGATTTTGTTTTCGGTAAATCCGTTTATATTTATCGGGAAAGAGGCCGTTGCACTGAATTAAAGCCTACATAATGTTCCCAACTCCACTCCTCTTGGAGTTAAGTAATATTTGTATCACATTCTTCCCACTGTCAGCACGTTATGTAAATTAATAGTTTGATTCTCAATACACAGAATGTGATGAAAGAAACGAAAAGAACAACTGTTTTCTATTTGGTCCGTAAATAAAAGTTTCGGTTGGGAATCGAAATTTTCTTCCGCATAAATTGCGGATTATTTGCTTTCAATTCGATGTCCCACTGAAAAAGTAGACCGCTGCAGCCGCATCCTTAATTGTCCCTCATTCCTTCCCCGTAGTATGTGACCTGTGACACGATTCTCATGTAGCACTTTCTTGTTAACAGATTGCTGATCCTATTGTAACCGTGGAATGCACTTCCCCTCCTAGAATCACAACTGTGTAGGCATCAGCTAGCACATCTCTGCACTAGCAATAGTAAGTAAAGAATGAAATGAACACAAAAGTTGACCAACCACCCAAACAAAATTGTTCAAATTACTCCTGGAAACAATTTCGGACGCATGCACGAATCCAGAGGTATCGAAATCGAAATTTATACTAGCAATATTTTGAATATCAGTTCATCCCAGAATCATTAGTTCTTATTAAAACAGACGCGCAGTGTTAATAATGCTGTTCATAATGTAAAATTTGAAAAGGAATATTTCTGTTGTACTGCTATTAAAATATTTTAAAACGATTTGGTAATAAACAGTGCTATACAATTCTTCTCGTGAATGTGTTCTTGATGGGAGCAAATTTCTCTCAGTCAAAATGAGTTTGATCGAGTTTGAATGAGTTTGTGTAATTGTATTCAGATTACGAACATCTTGATTTCAAATTTTTAATCGCTGAGGCAATACCAACAGAGCGATAGAGCAATTCCTTTTCGTCATTTTTCAGGCTCAGCCTAAAAAATACGTCTGGATTCGCGTGTGTTGTTATGTGAAAATGTTGGTCCACTTCTGTACGCATGAGTAGTATTGATTATGCTTGCCATAATGCACCGCTCTTTTCTTTGCAGATTGTCCAACTGTAAGTCTCGAGTGTACAATAGCTTGTCTTTTGCAATACATGTCGCAGGCAGCAGTACCAAGTGGTCAGCTTGCACGTAGAGTTGCATCATCCACAACGAACGCGATGTATAGCATCACTATGAATGCTCCATTAGATAGCACAGTGTTGTATTGCATGCGAGTGCGTAGGAAATATTGGCAATGAACACAATACCATATTAGACTGCATTCGATTTGTCTCCTTCACGCAAGCGATACACACGAGGCATCGCGGCCATTACAGAGATCACGAACTTCGCGCCAACGACCTGTACAAGCATTACACCTTTTTTATTCTACTTCAGTAACCGACGTTCTACAGCTGCCATTGATATGAACATGACAGGTACAAAAGAATAATACGAACCAAAAGGCTATCAGAACGACTCACGTCCCTATTTAATGGTTATCACGATATATACTGTCTTATCTACAGAGAATGAAAGGGATGATGACAGAACTAGAGGCACACAAGACAAGGTCGGTGACAATCTCCAATCTTCTTGGCATAAAAAGGAACAAAAGCATAGCATAAGACGGGAAGTTGAGCGAGAAATGCTACAAAAACCACGTCTTCGTATACTCGGATTGAAGGCACTGTCGGCCATTTTGCGATGCAAAAACGTCCGAGGCCACTAGAGTACAAGCTTCAAAATAAGAATAAAAAGCGATCAAAGAAAACATTCACTCTTGTTTGTATAAGACTTGTCACTGGCCTTGCTTCACCGGTGTATAACAGAGGATGTGACGCTAAAAATTTCGTCGACGTGTGACAGTCACCGCTATTTGCTGTTCAAATTTTACACGATAACAAGCAAGATAAGAAAGCCTGTGTACGTGCCGCCATAGCGGAAGTAGGGCGGAATAGCGAAATCACACACTTCTACGTCGCCCGTTGCGTCTCTCTAGAACAGCGGTTTTCAACACACGGTACTCTAATGGTGTATTAGGCCATAATATCTGTGCACAGATTATTTTACAATAGGAATTTCTTTGGAATTTCGGTAACGAAATAAAATTCTGGACCATAAAGCATAAAAGGCTCAGAAATTACTCTTTCATTAGTTATTAACTGAAGATCTTGGGGAGAAATAAGTAAAATTATTAATTTTATAATTGGAAAACCTATAATACACATGCAAGCAATATCTTCAAAAGTAGTTCAATTCACTGCAGGTAGGTGAAGCTCTTTTATTTCTGAATTCAAGGCGTTGAATTTCCGTAAAATCTCTGGAGAGTAATTCTATAAGCGAAGCAGGCTTACTCGCAGTGTAATGTGTAATCGTACATGGAAGTGATTAAGCAAGAAAATTATTTAATAAATTAAATAAGTTTGTTAATATCTTATAGTAAAGCGTAAACATGTAACGTAACCTGTGATACTAATTGTAATTTAATGTCACTTTTCAATCTAATATTACTCTTAAATATTTCAAGGAATGCAAATGTATAATATTATATCTGATACCAATTCCATAGCGAAAATCATTTACGTTTTTCAATCTGATAGAACTCTCACATTTTAGGATTCATCCAATACTCTGTTTCATAGTATGTAAAACAAATTGCACATTTAATTCAGTGTTTACACTGATGAAATATTAATATCGCATATGAAGTAATTCATCTGCGTAGCGACTTTCAACTCCGCCAGTACAGCAATAAGTAAACTCCCGCAGTACAGTCATAATTGTTAGGCCAAGTCTCGATATGACCTGCAGAGTCATCTGGAAGAAATATAATAATTATTTTATTAGTATTTTTAATGTAGTTTAATAAATTACCAGCTTTAATCAATTAAGTTATTAACTACTTTTTTAATAATTGAAGTTTATATCATAAATGTAATTTAATACGAGAAAATTGCCTTAGTGTGATACAACATTTGTGTTTACAATTTGTTGTATATATTTAGTAGGCAAAATACTATCGCATTTTTTCATTTTAACTTAAAAAAAAGAGAATCCATTGTACGCGTGGCACATTTATGGCACACTGGTGGCAAACTCCACATAGAGGAAAGACTCTAAAGAACAAAGGACTTACCGCGAAAAATATTGAAGTCCTCGCCGTGTGACGAGGTGTGGATTTAAATTTGATATCCGCACGCATTGAAAACTACTGGCATGACTTGTTACAGGCGATACAAGAAGGATAACTGAAACGACTAATAGTAAAGGAAGATGCATAATTATATCTAAATATTTAAACATATTTGGAGAATTTCGACATTGTTTTCTCGATCATATTGTACTAAAAATGGACACTTGCACAGCAATACACATATTCATGATCTATTGACGAGGCGCCATCTTGAAATCCAGAACACAACGATTACGATTACGATGTAGATATACGGGATACATCACACGCATGTTGTACAGTGTGATCATTAAACTTTTTTTTACCAGATAAACTTAACTTATTTACGAGGGGTGTTCAAACAGAAACCGAACTTTCACTATAACATCATTGCTCACTGTACAGCATTTAATGAACTGTTCCCCTCAAAGTAGTCCCATCTGCTAGCAATACGCAATTTCTTACATTTCGTACGTTTTTGAAAAGACTCTTGGAACGCGTTTTCTGGGAGGGCGCACACGCCTCTTGTCGCATTGACATGAATCTTCTTTGTGCTTTGGAAACGTCGTCCTTTCATCATAGTTTGAAGTTTGGAAAAGTGGAAAAGTCGGCTGGGGGGCTAGGTCCGGAGTATAAGGTGGATAAGTACAAAGGAAATGTGATTTTTTTATTGAAGAGTTCCGGAGAAGGCGCGACGCTTGAGCCGTCACATCGTCATGATGCAACATTCAAGGCTGGTTTTCCCACAATTCAGGCCTCTTCCTGCGCACAGCATCCTTCAAACGCGCTAGAATTCCATGGTAGACTTTTTTTGTTCCTTATCTGACCACTGGTACAAATTCCTGGTGGATAATGCTTTTGCAGTTGAAAAAGCAATCAGCTTCATATATATCTTTGACCGATACATGCGTAATTTTTGGAGGAGGAGACCATTTATTCACCCACCGTGACGACTGCACCGACCCCCGGCAAAGTAACTGAAATGTCTACGTAAAATATTTGCCAAGTTTGTATCAAAATTTCAAAAAAAAAAATCGTTGTTCGTTAAATTCTTTTGAAGAAACTTTGGCACTAATTCGTCGAAGAGCTAGTGCACGTGTACATGTCAACGGCTGTAGCTCGGCGAGAAACGTTCGTAGCGAATTGAGGTAAACGGCAATTTGTTGGCCACACCAGCCACTAAGTGGACCTAGTAGCCATAGCGCGCTCCTTCAGCCGGTTGGCTAGCTGTTTCAGAAGTTTGGCTTCTTTTTGCACACCATTCGTATGTACTGACATTGGGGGAAAACGAAACTCAGTGTCTGTCAAGGTATTTTATTTTATTTCAGTGTATCAACACGTTAACTTCCAAAACACTTAATAACCTGTGCATCGAAAGTAGTATACATATTTCAAATCCTTTCTGAAACAACGAATTCAAGTATTTTTATACAGTAAGGAAAAGAAACAATAATGACTTACGGTATATCTGAAGTACTGGAAGCCAGCCTTAAGTAATAAAAACGGGAAGTAGACATACCTGCTTATTAAGCTCTATACAGATACACCCCTTTGCCGGCTGCCGACAGTAACTGTCGAAGTCTATTCTCCTGCAAGCTGCTGCTGTATTCTACCGCTAATGGGAAGTTTGAGTTACACAGATTCAGTGGCGGACAGGAGGCATTACAAGAAATAATTTCTCTAAATTATGGACATACATTGTAAAGTCACATAAACAAATAGTAGGTGAAATACGGAACCCCTATTTGTACTGATTTGTAATAAATTTTTCTACGAAAGCCACCGTTTTCATCTTCGCGACAAGAGAATTTTTCCGCAAATATCGTAGGAAGTAGTATTGACAAATACAATTTTTTAAGTTGTTTCAAAACGAGTGAGTAAAAGACAATGAAACGCGAACAAAGGAATAAATCTACTGAAGATACATTTGCACTCCAGAAGTGAGCATTATAATGACCATATGTTAAAGAATAAAAAGGTTTTGGAAAATACACGTTCCATCAAGAAAAGTGATAAAAAGAAATTCTATGAATTTTCTCACGTGACATATGTATTAAAAAGTACATTTAAATACTAACTGTATAGAATGGACTCTAGGTATTTGACCCTAATATACAAGTAGTCGTTTACAAAATTATTCGTATATGCGTGCTTGAACCTTTTTTGTTTGTTTGTTTTCGGGGATTATTATGAGACCCAAATAGTTGATACATATTTCTCTTCGTATGTCGACGCGCTGAATCCAAATCTGAAGCCAGAATTCCACTACAATTCACCAGATTTTTTAAATTGCGAAGAACTATCGTGAAATTGTATTGTTCTTTTTAGGGGTTGTATGCAGACCCGAAGACTAGACACATGTTCTGTATGTACGTCAACACGCTCAATCCGAAACTGAAGCCAGAATTTCGCCACCACCCTCCAGTTTTTTTAAGCCGAAAAAATACTCTGAAATTTACAACCTACAATTTCACGGTGATGTTTCGTGATTTAAAACAATGGAGAGTGATGACACAATTGTGGCTTCAGATTCTTATTCAGTACGTCGAAATACATAGAGAAACATGTGTCAGGTTTTGGGTCTGACACATTTTTTTTGTGTGTGTGCGCCTGTGTTATCGATGATTTCGCGACCCCTCAATCGTAAATCACATATATGTAACGATTCAAAAACGACAATAAACATACATAACATAGGATGACCGGCAAAAAATGAGATTTGAAATGTTCTTGTAGTTCGTCCTTAAATCGGCATAAAATGCAAACAAAGAACTGTAGAAAAATTTAACCAATTTGGACGATAATAATAATCCGTGGTACCGATGGGCTGATTTTTACACGGGATTTAACACAGGATTTTTTCTTTTTGAGACATTTGAACAGCTATCAGTGTTACTGTAAATTTACAGGGTCATTAAAAACAAGTTATCATAAAATGGAAGGGTGCCAGAGCGATTAACAGTTCGAAAGAAGGTTAGCGATGGTTTGATTATTTATTATTTTATTTCTCTCTTAATTGATTAATATTAGGGGCAAATACAAAGATCATGTGGTCTAGAGTGATGGCAGGAATGCTTCTGAAGCGATAGTGGAATAAGAGGGCAGGAGAAACGGGCGAACCACGAGAAAATTTGCCGTAAGTGCTATCTTCGTCACAAATTCCACATGGATTGGTTAGAGATCAAACTCTTGCCCCAGGCTTCAAATAAAATATGATAATTTTATTTACTTTTTAATTTATCTATCGCCAAAGCCAGTAAAATCTGCATATGACGTATGGACTGCACACGACTTTGCTACCTAACTAGTATTAAAAAGTTCGCAACAACGGGACTCGAACCCTTGGACCTCCCGGTGAACGATGCCTCTCTGAGCTATCCCAGCTGGTCGTGTGTCAGAACACCCGAGACAATGCGTGACGAACGGCGAGCAATTACTTTTCACCGGCCCGTCCTGAGTAGCATCCTTAGAGCCCTGAGATGGACCGACACGTCACCCTCGTAGATCCAGTAATACCCCAGTAATAAGAAATCAAAATCCAGTTCTCCAGGAATACAAAATCAACATGTGTCGGAGATCACAGAAGCAGCGATCAACCGAGTGCCTGGAGACACTAAATGTATCTCGATAGATTCCTCGTTTTGGGGTTCTTGACACCCGAAACTGGTTTTCGGCAAAATGATTGTCCTTCCGTTTGTGGACAACACTAACACCTAAAAAGTTCATAGGTTTTCCTCCAAAATTGTTATTTCCATATTGATCTGGCCGAAATCGAGAGCCTGTAAATTTTGAAAAGGATATTTTGATTTTGGGGACTACTTAACATGCCTCAACATTTTCAAAATGGCGTCAATTTTTTTGTTTTTTTCTCGGATAGAACAAAGTATGCTTATGAGAATGGCGCAGGTATGATATTCGTAGAAGTCTGAATTTTTTAAAACTGCAAGTTTGAATTTTTTGGCATCTTCCTAAAAGTATTATCTTAAAAATAGAGATTGTTTTTTCACGAAATATTTTCCTCAAATTAGATAAAGTCATATACTTTTTTTGGAAATGTGAGTAGTTTTCTCGTTATTTTGAGTGACCGTTGGAAATAATGCGAGAAAGTAAGTGCTGTTTTAGCACCACTAGCTGACATTAAATTTGATTTCAGCGCCTTTAAAAACTTTAGGACACACATTTTTATAACAATACATAAAATAACAATATTATATTAAAGTCTCAATAATAACGATTTATTATGTTAAATCCCGTTTAAATTTAAACTGCTCGGTGGCACGGGTTGTTATTACCCAAGTCGGATGAAATTTTGCACAGCTCATATTTTGCCATCTGGACTGATCTAAGGATGGGGAGGCAAATTGTAATTATTCATTTTTGACGACCACCCTACGATATGTATTATTGTCGTTCGTGCATCATTATTTACGGCTGAAGAAGAGGTGTCAGAGCCGTGCACAGTGGCACAATGATGAGCGTAGTGGCAGTGAGTTACGTATTCCGCTAAGCCGGTGGTCCTCCGCGACCGACGCGCCAGATAGCGGGGCCGCGTGCGTTGGTGGCGAAGCGTTGGTGCGTGGGTGCGATTGGTGGCCGCGCGCGTTGCGCAAAGGCGGCTTCGTAATTTACGACGTGTGCGACGGTATCGTCTGTCGGCCGCCTCACAAAATACGATACTCGCTCTCGATAATATTTAAGCCACTCCACACATGAAACGGCGCCGCCGAAGGCTGGCGCGCAAAATCAGAACGCAGCCGGGGCCCAATCAACGGGCCGCGATAAGCCATCTAAAGGCTGGCTGAATCTGACTCGGTGCGCGCGCGGCTCGTAGGGCTTCAGAGACGATGGGGGCGGGGCGGAGCGGGGGCGGGGGCGGAGCGGAGGCGGAGGCGGAGCGGGTGGAGCGGGGGCGGAGTATCTTTTTGGAGCATCCAGTTAATTGGTAATACGATTTCTAAGAAGCGTGAAAATGAAGTTCTTGGATTGTGATAGTAATTCGAAGATGACTTGTGCCGTTCAGTCACGAATCTTCTGCGTAAAGCTGACACATAAACGTTAGGTAGGTTTATTCGATATGGCTCCTGACTGGGCTCCCATCTCAGATAAGTATATATTAAAATAATAAAGTGACTATGATATATTGTCAAAATTGTAGAATTGTCAAATCCTTTGGTGAAGTAAAAGGAACATTTTAATTTCCAATGTTTTCAATTTTACCATGCTTTCCTAGAAAACAAATACGAACTTCAAAAACAATTAGGTACACATTTCAACAAAGCCTTCATCTGACAATTGAATATCAATGATTTATGAGGGATTTTACAATCCTTTCACGTAACACAGAAACTTGCAATAGAAGCTTAGTTATCAAGAAAACGTCTATTGCACGTGTGACATTTCAAAGAGAGCATTTAAACTCACTTTGCGAAAGCTATATCTCCATCATAAAAGCGATAAATTTTACGTGTTCTGCTACACATAACGTTTTGAACAAGTGATAACTTTACCGAGAACAGCATGGGAATATGTTTAAGAGGTACAAACACGCATGCAAAACAAAACTGTTTAGTTGAAAACATTCGATTGATTCAAAGCTGAAAATTTTAGTTTTAAAATCAATTTTTGTTTAACATTATAGCTACGGTTTAGAAATCTACTTTTATTTTGTGGGTCGATGATATCGAATGACTTAATAATATAAACTCTCCTGTGCAGAACTCGGCGCATCACAGATCACTCTGCGCACGATATCTAGTTTTGTTTAATAGCACAGATATATTTTAACAAGACGTTTAAAAATATATTTGTTATTCAAAATGTGCTCTGTTCACTGTGTTTGTTAGATATTGTTCTTAGCATTTTTCTTATTGTTGCCAACGAGACATTCAATATCACACAATTACTGTTAGATCTAAAAAAATCATATTCAATTTTTTGATGGAAATCATCCATTCTTTTCAAGTTAATACATTTTTTCTTCCGAGTTCATTGACAATTAATGTGGTAAAATGCCTATTTTACCAGACAAATCGTATTACACAGATTTTTTCCAAATACTAATATTTGTATCATTATAATGATCTCTTCGAGAACTTAGGAATGCTGGAGAAGGGAAATTCCATTTAAACAACCAACTCTCCAAAATTACTATTTTTCAAACATTAGCAAAATAAACAAGATAAGCTTTTGAAAATAACGGTTTTGAAAAATGTTTTTGAAAAAGTAAATGCTATTGAAAAAAATGCCTAAATTAAAATACTGAGAACGTTTTATTTAAAATATCTGTATTTTTTTTAAACAAACATGAAATTTGAATGCAAATTTTTATTTACGGAACTCGCATAGAAAGTAAGTCTTTGGTGTACAAATTAAATGTTGATGGACGAGACGACGTTAGGGGTCATTGTTTTTAGTATACATTATTTACGAGGTATTACGATAATATACTACATTATTTTTTTGTATTCATTGATACTTACAAGCGTATACGTTTGGGATCTTTCTCAATGTACGAGGACGTAGCCCTCTTGATTCATGTTGCGTCTGTGTTTTGTTTACTTTGCAGTACCCAGTTACTTTACAAGACTATGACTTCTTTGGGGGCATGCTTACGACAAAGTCTATTTTGACGTACCCTTATCGTCAAGTAACACTTTCCAATCAGTAAACAATGAAGGAGGTAGTACTTCGCTATTATTCAACAGGTAGAGCGCCAGGAAGTTGGGGTTATTCTCAAGCCTCTGCTGATATCTCTAACTGTAACTGACCATTACTACTTTAATAGTATTCACTCGAATCAATATGAAGGATTGCATTAGAAACATACCAAACAGAATTAGCAGCAGTGAGCACTAACTTTGACGTAAATCTTTGCAATATTTCTATGTTGGAATGATTTGCAGTACTACATAGTTGGATGTCGTAGTTCCAGATTGGCATTAACTGCGCTTTGCATAGCAAAATCTTATTTTTGAACGGTAGAGTTGATTTTTCCCCCTAGTACAATTATACAAATTATATATATACAATTATTATACAATTATTCAAATTATCGTTTCCATGTTGTCGCGGCAGGAAGTATTATTCCGAAGGACAACATGGATAAGAGCCAAAATTTATTGCTTATTTATCCTTGAAAATAGATTTTATTACATGGAAGTTGTTTTTTTATTTTTTTTATTTAAGTAGTATATGACTTAGTGTAGGGATCACAGAATTTTGAAAATGTGCACACAATTCATTTTTCCCCATAGCACGTCATACGCAGTTTGAAATGTTTAAATAAATAAATAAATAAATAAATAAATAAATAAATAGTAGCCCATACATTTTTCGAATCTTGAGATCTAGCTGGTTTCGTGCGTCTGAGTGGGCGGCGCCTGTTGCAGATGTGGCAGGACATCGAAAGCGTGCTCCTGGGCGACGGCCACGCCGACGGCCGCGGGCTGCCCGCCCCGCAGCCCTACGGGGCGACGGCGGGGGCGGGGCCGGGCGCGGGCGGCGGCGGCGGCGGCGGCGGGGGCGGCTGCGGCGGGCTGGCGGCCGGCGGCGCCAACGGCGCCGGGGGCCCCAACAACGACCTTCCCAAGTACGCGGCCGGCTTGGGACCCGAGTACATCGACTACTCCTCCTACCACCACCATCACCACCACCACCATCACCATCACTTTCAGGTAAACAGCGAGCACGAAGGCGGAGCAGAATGGAGTATATGTGAGTGCCGTCAGACGAAAAGGGCATGCGCATGATAGGTCTGTTTTGCAAAATAATAAGAAATTGCGAATTGAGTTTAGCAAACGAGTTCGTATTTTGTAGTATCCAAAAGGCATTTAATAAAGTACCAAAACAATTAAAATAAATTTATTTTAAACCCAAAATAACTCACATTTCCTTACGTATTCAAGCATTTTTAATCTTACAAAAGATAGTCTAGCTAGATAAGATGGTACAAAACGAAATAACGTAAAATGTTTGGACAATGGTAATTATCTCTTATTGTTATTATTTTCCCATAAGTTTATAATTTTTGTAATAATAATATTTTTTAAAATTATTATTGGCGAATTCTCCCCAGAAATGGAAGACGTTAAGCAAGTAACTCGACCTATTTTTCTTTGAGTTCTTGTTGGTCCAATATAATAATAATTATTATTATTATCATTGTTATTGTTATTATATTATTATTGTTATTATTATTAGTGCTGTCGTTACTGTTGTTCTTGCTAGAATGACTCTGTTTTTCTGCAGCCCGGCCAGCAGCACCTGCCGATCAAGAGCGAGCCGCGGGGCCACGGGGAGGAGGGCCCTGGAGGGCTGGGGCAGGGGGCGGGGCCGGGGCCGGGGCCGGGGCCGGACTACACTTACGGGCCGCCTCACGCGTCCGCCGCCGCCGCCTCCTACCTGGGGCTGCTGGACGCCAAGCACGGCGGGGGCGGCGGCGGCGCCGGCGTCTCGGGCGGCGGGGGCGGCGGCGGCGGAGGTCCGCTGGGCGCGCCCAACACCGCCCCCGACATCAAGCACTCGCCCGTCAACCCTCCGCTGTACCACGCGAACGTCGGCGGCGGGTACGTGGGCTACCACCAGCAGCAGGTGGCGGCGGCGGCGGCGGCAGCGGGGCACCCGGAGGCGGCGGCGGCGGCAGCGGCGGCCGCGGCGGCGGCGGCCGCGGCCGCGGGCTACAACGGCACCATGACCATCGCCGTGCCCTACAGCCACGTGTCGCCGCCCGCCAGCCCCGACGCCCACCTGCAGGCCCTGCGCCACGCCCAGTTCCCCGCGGCGGCCGCCGGCGCGCCCGCGCCCTCCCCCGCCGGCCCGCAGGTGAGCGCCCTTCCAAACGCACCCACCGCCGCTTGCGGTCGCTTGCTGCATTTTCACAGTATTGTATTCTTATGTTTCTCCATAATGATGCCAAATATTGTGTTGGAAAATGGCATTCTCTTCTTCGTTAAATGGCACCCACCGCCACTTGCGGTCGCTTGCTGCATTTTCACAGTATTCTTATGTTTCTCCATAATGATGCCAAATATTGTGTTGGAAAATGGCATTTTCTTCTTCGCTAAATGGCACCCACCGCCACTTGCGGTCGCTTGCTACATGTTCACAGCATTGTATTCTTATGTTTCTCCATAATGATGCCAAATATTGTGTTGGAAAATGGCGTTTTCTTCTTCGTTAAATGCACCCAACGCCACTTGCAGTTGCTTGCTGCATGTTCACAGCATTGTATTCTTATGTTTCTCCATAATGTTGCCAAATATTGTGTTGGGAAATGGCATTTTCTTCTTCGTTAAATGGCACCCACCGCCACTTGCGGTTGCTTGCTGCATTTTCACAGCATTTTTTTTTTTATTGGTTATTTAAGGTCGCATCAACATCTTAGGTCATTAGCGACCACTATTGCTGTTAACGGTATGGTAACTACGTGAATGAAACGATATGGTGATTGATGATAAGGGGTGAAAGGACGAACACAAATACAACCATGCCCGAGGCGGGACTCGAACCCGCGACCCTTCGGTCCGAGATCACTACGAAACTACTGCCTTAGCGATCTCGGCCACCGGGCCGGCTTTCACAGCCTCGTATTCTTATGTTTCTCCATAATGGTGCCAAATATTGTGTTGGGAAATGGCATTTTCTCCTTCGTTAAATGGCAACCACCGCCACTTGCGGTCGCTTGCTGCATTTTCACAGTATTGTATTCTTATGTTTCTCCATAATGATGCCAAATATTTTGTTGGGAAATGGCGTTTTCTTCTTCGTTAAATGGCACCCAACGCCACTTGCGGTTGCTTGCTGCATGTTCACAGCATTGTATTCTTATGTTTCTCCATAATGATGCCAAATATTGTGTTGGGAAATGGCATTTTCTTCTTCGTTAAATGGCACCCACCGCCACTTGCGGTCGCTTGCTACATGTTCACAGTATTGTATTCTTGTTTCTCCATAATGATGCCAAATATTTTGTTGGGAAATGGCATTTTCTTCTTCGTTAAATGGCACCCAACGCCACTTGCGGTTACTTGCTGCATTTTCACAGTATTGTATTCTTATGTTTCTCCATGATGATGCCAAATATTGTGTTGGAAAATGGCATTTTCCTCGTTAAATGGTATCCGAAAACTAATGGATCATATCGTAAATTGTAAGGCAGAATGTGATTTCTTTCCCTTCCTGAATAAAATCTCTTCTCAGTTTCATAAATACAGGTATCAGTGGAAATAAGCTCTTCACTTTTCCACTCATATAGTAAATCTTATTTCTTGAGATTTCAAATAATCTAATGGGCATTTTTGGTGGGTGCATATTAATGTTTCCTTAATACCTTTAAGGAGACCTAAATATGCCAATATTAGAAAAGGCGTAGGACGTATAATTTTGAGAGGCGCTTGTCCATAGTCCATTGATTCCAAAGTGATTGATAACGATCCCCTGGGGTCTATTTAAAATTGGGTCGATACTTCAAATATAAAATTGGAGGTCGACAACTTAAAATCGATCCTTTCATCACCGTTATTTAAACTATTTGTTAGTTCAATAAATATATTACAATTTCATTTCATACATGCAAAAACCTTTGCTCTTTTTTTGCTTTACTGTTGACTACTGCAGGTTTCAATAGTAAATGTTGCAAAAGGTAATGTCGTTCATCTTTTGAATTTTTCAATGAATTATTAACTAGTGATTAAAACTAATTTTTCAGGGAATAATCTAGTGAAATATTTTAATATACAAAATTACTTTAAGTTTTAATATACAAAATTTCTAGTAATGTAAATCACCGAGATTTTAATGGAATACTTGTAGAAGAAGGGGTCTGCGACCTAAAACTTTTCGGAATACCTGGTGCACTGCCGCATATTAATGTATTAAATTTAGTAATATAATAATTATAAAAATCTTTTACCACATTTTTTTTTCTAGATGGCTCATCTTTGTATCTTATTTATAGTTAATTATAAAGTTTTATTCTTTATTGATTTGATTTGGAAGAAGCTTACGAAATAACTGTTCGTGGTTTGTTTCTTTTGCCCTTTTTTCATCCCAACAATTCACTTTTCTGCCTCTTCACTTCCCCGAGGAAATTATTCTCTGAAACTTTCGCTTTTAATGTAGTCCTGGCTTATAATCACGGGCTTCCTCCATTAGATTTGGATAAAAGCGTAAAACATAATAATCCTTCATTGACACATACCCCAACCAATGGGTACGTGTATAGTTTACTAACTTCCCCTTTTCTCCTATTTTCCGACATTTCTCGGAATCCCTTCATTCCGAATTTTACCATTGCAACTAATCTTTTCCATACACCTCTATAACCCTGACCGATTTGTATTTATTTCGTTTTAACTTACACCCCTCGTCTATTTTCCTCGCTTATGAGCCCAGATGAGACAACATGTACTCAGACACGTTTATTTACCTTCCTCTACGCCCCAACCTTCTTCATTTCGCTGCAAGCATTTTTTAATTTCTTCATTCAATTTACAGTCTCTTTCAGGCTTTCCTTGATCAATTCGCCAAATCGAACCTACGGAATGACAAGGTTCCTTACTGCCAAAATCGGAATAAATGAGTTGTTTGCGTGACAAACTTCTATCTAATTTCTGCTACAAGTAGAATATACTCGTGACTCAATCTGTGGACAAATAGCTACTGAAAAAATTATTACTGCAGGTGGAGAGATGACTGAATATTGAGATAACGAAACTTTCACATCAATTTACTCGAAATGACTATAATATTATTTGGAACCTTGTCATACCAAAGCGTCGAAACGTAAATTTTTCTTTCCTGTATTCTTCATGTCTTGAAAACCATCTTGTGTAACATCTACTTGCTTCAGATTATTTTTTTGTTTTTGTATGTCTTTTGTTTTACTCGCATTATCACAAACATTCTTATTATCCTTATAGCAGCACCACCCTCTGCTGCAGGGGCTGCAATACCCGGCGGGCGCGCGCCTGGCGCACCACTACCCCAACATCCGGGTAATGACGCCGCCCGCGTCGCCGCACCTGGCCAACCTGCTGACGGGGTCGCGCCACCACGCGCACCACCCGCACCACGGCCCGCCGCCCCCGCACCACCTGCCGCCCCCGCCGCCGCCGCCCCCGCCGCCGCCCTTCCTCGGCGCGGGCGAGCCGCCCGCCCTGCCCGTCAAGGCCAAGCGAGGCCGCCGGCGGTGGGGACGCAAGAAGGTACTCGCACGGGGGAGACATACCTAAACATACAGATAGCCACTCATCTCACGGTTTCAGAGAGTCCTCCCTACCAACGGCAGTTTACGTTTAGATTGAATTCAAATTAATTCTTAAGCCTAACCTCAAACGTATAGTTGTATTATTGTATTAAACTGAATGTTGCATATTAATCCACAATAAAAATTTGGAAAAAAGCTCACGCAAGGGTGGCTTAATGCATAACTACACGAAACATGGGCTTAGAGTCCCCGGAGGATAGAAGCCCCTAATTATTTTTTAAATAAAATTTTATATTAGTTCATAATGCATACGTGAAATAATTTAATATTCTACTTTTAAATTGAAGAAGTTAGCGATTTTTTCGTAATCATTTTGATTACGGATTTTCAATATTTAAATATTATTAGAGGCCGCACGATTTGGCTCTGCGAAAGATCTCTTATCGTCTTAAACCGCCCCACTCCTCCATGGACGTCTCTGGCACGTAACATTTGGGGGCGGGGCGAACATCAAAATAAACGCTATAAATGCTAATACATTTGCGGTCTTAAACTAAAAGCCGGGCCACATTCAGTTTAAGCTACACCTTTTTATTCACTTATTGCAGGTGCACACGATAGATTGAAACGGGTCCAGTTATGCCGCAGATTTCAAGAATTCAATTATATTCTATGACAATAAACTTCATTCAACACCAAAAAAAGGCTCTAATATATTGACGTTAGCAGTACTGAAATAACGGAAACTCTATCACTTACTACCAATTTTGTAATTAGGGTAAAGTTAGTCCCGTGGCGGCCACTGTTTGCAAGTAATCTGGTATGACAGATCGAAATCAGAGGTGTCTGCGCCATGTTGTTCGTGAAATACCTTTTCTTACGATCATTCCCATTAGTAGATGACCCTCGCACTTTTTATGAATTATAAAATTGAATACATGCCAGTGAATAAAAAAATAGTTGCAACATTTAAGCGTTGAAAAATCATTACGGGGAAGTTTAAATGTCCTGAATCCAAGAGCAAAATAATTACAGATATTTACAATACAGACATAGATACAAGACATTTTTAGATATTGACTAAGATAGGTGCCAAAAAATATGTTATGTTAGAATCTAACCATGGTTCCACTTTATAAAATTAAATTTTCTATTTAAAAAAAATTATATGCACGTATTAATTTGTAGAATAAAATTCCAAAGAAGTTTCAAATTTAACTTATTCAATTGTTTAGTTAAATTTGTTGAATTAAGGGGTGCAGGGCGCACCTGACTTGCTGCTACACGGTTATTCACATACTGGCAGGCTTAGAGGCTAACACGTTCAGGCAATTACATCTAATTTCACGTAATAAAACAGAACCCGTGTAATATATAAAATACAATAATACCGGTATCACTGTCTCATTATCTCTTTCTTTCACCCTTTTCAAGGTCACTACGCACACCTGCACGTACGCCGGCTGCACCAAAACGTACACCAAGTCGTCGCACCTCAAGGCGCACCTGCGGACGCACACGGGCGAGAAGCCGTACCAGTGCAGCTGGAAGGGCTGCGGCTGGAAGTTCGCGCGCTCCGACGAGCTGACGCGCCACTACCGCAAGCACACGGGCGACCGCCCGTTCCAGTGCCGCCTGTGCGAGCGCGCCTTCTCCCGCTCCGACCACTTGGCGCTGCACATGAAGCGGCACATCTCCGTGTAGTGCGCGGTGCGCAGGGTGCTGGGGTGCGTTGGTGTCATAGTGTTGTCACGGTGGTGCGTTGGTGCGCTGGTGCAGTATAGAGGTAGTGTGGGAACACTGGATGTACGAATAGCTGTGCTATTCGAGCGAGTGTGTGGACGATTCGCGCCAAACGTTTTGAGCTTTGGGTCTCCGCTGTTGTGGAATGAATGGATATTTGGTAAAAGATCTGTAATAATGCCATTCCATTTGACGGTGCATGAATTATAATGTTTGCTAGCCCGTCTGACACTCCTATTTAAATTTAAAAGGTACACACAAACTTGGGTGAAAATTTAAAAAAATATATGGAAATTTAATAATTAGTACAATTTTAGTATTGGCCCAAAACTTTTATTTCCATTCATCAAATGAAGCGTATCAGGTGTGTTTAAAGAAAAGTGAAATTTTGAAACACGTACTTGGTAACTGCAATGAAAATTCAATTTTCACTATTCCGACTCATTTTTCACAATTGAAAATTCCCAAACACTACCACAATATTATGTTTTTATTATTTTGATAAATAACTGCTTATGAATTTGAAAATCACTCTTGTCGGATTAGACGCCATGATTTACTAAAAACAAATATGACGATTTTTTACTTGAAGAAAATAAAAATATAATTTTAGATGAAGCAAGAACCCCAAAGCTCAAATGTGCGGAGCGGTCATACTGATTTGACTTGCGAACGTAAAGCAAGTTTGATTTGAACCATTATCGAATGTTGTCAGCATTGTGAATGAAAAACTTGTGCATCCATGTTGAGAAAGACTGCGAGTGCAAAGTGCCCAGTTTACCTAGCACCGTCAACAGAACGTACCCGCTTCCAGTCGTGATTTTGCAACGACCAAGGTACAGCGTTAGTTCCATTTCATCTCGTTCCATTACTTGATGGTTCCAGCATTGTGCTCATAACGGTAACATTTTGGCGGAGATAATTTTTGAAATAGTGTAACGTTTGAACATCAATTACTGCATTTTTCTTCTCTGCGGCTAAAACTGAGTGGTATTGGGAAGCATTTCCACAGAGAGTAAAATTTTCCTAATCGTTATTTACAGTACATATACGTAAATACATTTACCAAAAAACGACCACAACCATTCTAAAACCTTTGAACATATGTAAAACGGGGACTTATTTATGTAATTTTTATTAATCAAGGAACAAATTTTAGAAATATTCGAGATAAGTAATCTATTCAATTTTTCATCTACACTTTTTCACTCATTTTCGGCTTTTAACTCGTCAGCGCACGTTGGCAATATATGTTGTAATATTCACTCAAGCGTTTACAGGGCATTATTGCATAGGCTTTCGCGGCCATTGTTCCCTGTGATAACAACCGTGTGGGTGGTGTTGTGTCAACGGAGGTGACATGGGCTTGACACTATTTCGGCGCTCGAGATGAACAGAAAAACATTTCCCTTTATAGTTGCCATAAAAGCGAATAATTGGCAATTCATCAATAACATTATTTAAAGACGGGTTACATACCATCCTTTTTAAAAATTACGAGCCAGCAGATGAAGGCAATTTTAGAAATTAAAATATTGCCTATTTTGAAGTTTAACAGTGTGATTATATATTTGATAAGATTTGCGGCGTCTATTACTTCAAAGAAATTATTGTTTTAGGCTGTTGAATACGAATGTTAAAATAAGTGCCTTCGAAATGTCACAACAGTAGAATGAGTACAAAGGTAATGGAGCGAGATGGAATAACTTCGTTTCGTAACGTTGCAGAAATCGCAAGACAATAATGTGTATGAATGTTAGCTATATTTTCTCACTACAGTGTTGATGTCTTCATTCGTTGTTTTGTGGCCTTTAATTTTCATATCAAGGAAAAATATGATTATTACAAACGCAAATATTATTAAGTTTTTATAGTATCGTTTTTGAGCATTGTGTGAAGACACGGGTAGAACGAATGAAATTTCCATTCAACATGCACAAAAAAAGTTTACACTTAGAAAGTGCCATTTGTAAGCAGTACCTTATGTATATGATCAGTTGTGCATGTAGTACTCCCCTCAAAGTCCAGAAATATAATTCAGAATTATTCTTTGCTGATATTTGCAGGAAAGAACATTTTCTTGTCGGGAGAACATCTTTATGTCCCTCTGAGAACACTGATAATTTTTATTTGTTATTTCCAAATAATCTCTCATTGAGTGTTTCTTTTTTGTTCTCCGCAATCGATCCGTTGCGTAGAAGTTTTGAAGATGGCTGAACTTACAATACAACACTGTATGCGATTTCTTCAACGTACGAGCGATAAGAGGATGTGCGAATGAGTGCGCGTTTGTAATGAAATTTTCACCGTCCCAGTCGAGTCAACGCCAGAACTCGATAACTTCAATGTGATGTTCGTGTAAGAGACGATGACAAAAAGTGGCCAGTAGGAGAAAAGACGCCTGTGACATGCATACAACTCGCAAAGTGGCGGGGCAGTGTTCTCATTGCCGAAAGGCATTCAGTGAAGAAACCGGACTCTTTGAACTGTTTTCGGAGCCTTCCCGTCAGGATTGCGCATTCCAATTGGGCGAGTGGTGAACGAGGTGCCCGGTCCATTCCTTGCTACGCCCTCTTCTTGGAAGAGTTGCGAATCTCTTAGCAATTTCTGTTTCACCTGGTATCCTAGTGATACACATTCCGCATTTAGAGGTCCTAAAGTCAATACTCATTTTTTAACATCTTTTATTATGAGGATCAGAACTGTGCAATAATACTAGCATGAGTAATATTTTGAGTTTTTTAATTGAGAAAAAGAGATGCAACAATACAAATCAGTTGAAAGTTTATGAATGGAAGATATCTATATGCAATTAATAAATTCTGTATATACCATTTCCGAAATGAACTACAGGAAAATTCTGAAAATTGCATTAAACACATGTAATTTCCATTTCGTTACAAAGATAATAAGACGAAAGAACGGTGCTTTATTAATTTCTAGTTTACCTAACAAGCTGATTTAGACAATAAAAATAGTGATATAAAAAGCTTCGTTTTTACTAGCAAAAGTGCTTAAAAACATGTTAGTAGGAAGTTAACATATCATCATGAATTCGTGAGAAGTAAATTTGAAATTCTGAAGCAACTGCATTTCGTGAGATATTAAAAACAATAACTAAATGTAGATTATAGAACAAATTTTGTATCCAATATTGATAAAGGAGGCGATTGTTTCGTGACAGTATTAAACGGTTCTGATTTGGACTTCTGGTTCTCTATACAATGCGATTAAAATTCAATTTGTTGCTCTGGTTAAACAATATCACAATTATTCCTTCGGCTACTGCGGGAAGAATTAGTAAGCTGTAGATTTACTCAGTGAATCCAACCCCACACCTTAGGGATTTCTGTAACTGGGATCGAGTTACTCACTGACCTTTTCCGACCCGGACCTCAAAACCACCTCTGCCTACAAATGTCGACGTGATATGTCTTTCTGACGAAAATAAGCTTATGGCCAGCTTCATAGGTGCTTCTCCAAAGAATGCAAAATAATAAAAAATATATATTTTAGGTAAAAGTGTGGCTTGGAGTGAACAGACGGCTTGCAGAAACGATATTACCAATTCTTCCGATGTCCGACTTTAAACGGTCACTTAAGGCATATCATAAAACATTTGCGGTAGACAGAATATATCTCATTTAAGATAATCACACGTGCAATGATAATTATTCTGAAGAACAATCTTGTAGTACCAGCCGGCTTTGCAGGCATCTTCTAACATACCTTTTTATCTTGCCGCTTATAAAAGGTAACGAGTTGTGCTACTCTAGAATTGTTATTTTTCGAAGTCGCGGCGCCAACTAATTGGTACACTTGTTTATGAAATTTCCGATCAGACACAGATGGCAGTTATCAGAAGCTGATCACTATTTGATACAAAAATTAAGAAATGTTATATTCCTCTTATATTGGAGTCCTGTTGTTATATTTCCATTGGAATAAGTGAAGAACAAAAGTGGAAGAATATAAATAATCCCAAGGACAATGGTAATAGAATGATCTCTAGTTATAAATTGGTTTGAATGAAATCGCACCCTGAATCTTCGTTCTGTTTATTTATTATTACAACCCTTATTATAACTAAAATGAATTTGCAAAGCTCTTTCAAAATTGTTGCTTATGACACTGCTATTGTGTGAAAATGAAAACAATTTTGATGGCAATTTTTTTCAGAAGGGAAATACATTGATGTGAAAGTTTACTATAATGATGATTTGATTTTGGCAATCATTTTATTTTAATTCGTAGCTACCTTTAAATACACGTATTTGGATATAACCAATTCAGTTCACTTCTTAAATGGACTCGTCAGCGACTGCGGTAAAAATAAAATTTCTCAAACACCCTGAGATATTTTATAGATGAAATAAAATATAAATGACAGTAAACATTTAGTTAAATTAAATAGAGAAGCAATTTTGCTGGAAATCTTTCCTGCGATAAATGTATCACTAGAGTAGAAGAAACAAAATTGAGATTACAGACTAAAGTATTCATCAATTCGCGAGCATTACTTTAACAAATTCACCTCGAGTCGTTACTTTTAATGCAGATTATTGTCGTACCTGACTGTGTCATTCTTTATCTAAAAGAGACTCGAAAAGAGGTAAGGTAGGCGCCTGTTTAAATTGACATATGGTTAAACCGATTTCGAATAAGAGGGTAGTTCGTGACAATGAATTTAGATAAAACGTTAACGCATCTGCAAGCAGGTCTGTACAACACGCACTCCTTGCTACATGGATAGGGTTACCGCCCTATGGTGGAGCAGCGTTGATGGCTTCCTGGATGATCTCTTTGTTCATTCCCTTCTGAGGATAAACGTACCCTCATACTTCGTTAGTTCCATAAGTCTTTAAACCAATAACTGGCTTGGAAATCTCGTCAACATTCACATCAAAACAAATTGTGCTGACAGTTTCGTAACGCAATGCTTCGACGCAACATTTCCGGAAGTCAATGTATGTTAGATACTATGCGGAATATTTGGCCGCCTGGCACATACTAAGAATTAATGCAAGTGCATATTATCAGTAAAATATTAAGCTGTAATGAAAACTATGTAGTACAAGAGTTACTGGTAATGATTTTTTTCTCGGAATACTTCGGATACATTCCAGATAAAATGTGCGTTTATGTCACTCAGAACAATGTTAACGAGTTCAAATTCAAGCCAGCCAAATTCATCGAAAATGTACGCCTCCATATTTATGAAATAAGGTGTCACTAAAATATACTATTTATGGATAGGTATGTATATTTTTATGTTTGCATAAGATGGCAGCTGAAAGATTAGATGTGGGTTTGACAACCATAAAGACGATTTTTTAAACTTTTCATCTATGTTAATTTTTCTCAGTTTATCTCTATATTCATGTTTCTGCAGCTTTTATGCCTGGAGCGAAAAAAATTAAAATAAACGATAATCATTCTTGCATTGTTAAGTTTTTCTGATGAATATTTCCATATCTCAGTGCCTTAGAAGAATGAAGCCTGAGTCTTCCATGAGGTAACGAATTTATGGAATGTGTTGGAAGAAATGTTTAACTGTGATAGAGCACAGCTGTCTTCTACCATGATTCACCTTATATATTACATATCAAACATTTAAATGTACTTCATATTATGTACATGAGATTTGATCACAATTTCCAGATAAATATATATATGATGAGAAACAAGTTTGATTGCTTTGCTAGCTCATATATTTCTTCCTTTTACTTCATATCACATAACATTCCATGCCAACTTAACCATAAAACCAGACGTATATAATATAAAATACGTTAGGTCAATCTTTGGATTAATTTCTTATCTACGATCTTACGATTTAAAAATTTATATACATCTGCTCTAGGTATATTCAAGGGCCACAACGCTAAGAAATGTGAGCAAATCTCAGAATTATTATATTTGCTTTAAAGAAGATAAAGAACGGGGAAAATCTGGTAAGTTGATTTTCAATGTCACTATTATAGAAGAAATTTGAAAAAGTAAAGTCTTTATTTTTCTTAAGTATTTCAATACTCAAAGTATACAGTAATATTTAACAGGCCGTTTCCAAACAAAGCTAAAATATTATAAAAGTTAGTATATTTAATTCTCATAGTTACTTCAATATTTAAAACATGATATATAAAATACTCTAAATTCAATCCCTTTAAATTACAGAAGAAACGGAACCCATTCATCTTTAGATAGGCTATGCAATAGAATCCAGACTTGAATACAGGTAAATAATAAGGATGACTTACCAATCAATTCCTATTATTTGACTGTCGTACCAAGCCTCATTCCGAGTCCGTTACAAATTCACACGTACCAGATTTATCATCACAGTTTCAAATTAAACATTTCAAACACATTCGATTGAGGGAGTGGAGTAATTACTGATGGTGAAAAATCAAAATACCGATATACCGATACATCGATATTGCAATATAATGAAAGTTCAAATCGATATTCATACCCAGAATCAGGTCTAATGCAGGAATCTGCAGAATAAAACTTGTGCACGCCAAGAGAATCATCACTTTATGAAACAAACAAGTGTACTCAAATTACAAGGGTTTTGAAACTGGAATGGCATTAACTGAATTAGTGTCAATGAAAAATATATTCATTTTTACTTTCACGTAAACTATAGTAAAGAAGGATTTGCATTACTTCAAAAATCGATGTTGAGATTTTGATGGCCTCGCGCGTTTTCGGATTTTGTTTCAAACAAACGGTCCATCCATCCGTCTGACCAACCCTCCGCCCCCTCCCAGCTGTTAATCCGTCAGCTCGTCTGGCTCTCTCACTGTCAGGCTGTCCATCAGGCAAGTAGATGAAGTTATGTAATATTGCAAAAAATCGAAGTTGAGAATTTGGGAGAAATACACTTAACGATATTGAAGGGTTCTCTGATATTGAAAATGATTATGTTTTCAAAACATTTGTCTTTTTCTCTGTCTCTCCTCCCGTCTGCTTCTCCACCACAAAATCCGTCTTTCTCTGAACAACACTAGCACCTGAACTGCACTTTGGATCCCACGCGTGAATATTTCCCAAACAATATGGCCAAACTGAAGTTTCTACGAATTTCAAATGGATCTTCTAATTTTGGCGGTACATTACACCAAGTACTTACAGCATACTCAAAATGATCCAAATGATTTTCCAATTTTTTTTCGCTGAGATAGAGCAAAGAGCGCTTACTTTTAATTTTCTTGTACTGTCTGGTGCGAATTTGTATTTTAATATTTGCTTGTTTTAAATGTAATTTTGAATGAAATCGTGACAATATTCCACAAACGTGAACAATATTTTCTAAAAAGTGTAGCAAATTTTTCCTTAAATTTTTCTTTCAACATCCAACACAATCCACTGAGTTCTATGCTAATAATTCCTATTTCATTAGTTCATTCGAATCTCCAAAAGTGAAATATATTATTTTTTTATGAACGCGTCGGAACCTGTCATCTCTCCATTGATTTCATGGTCAAATCTTTAAAATGTTTAACATATTCGAGTTCAAATTCCACCCAAAGCGTGCATTTTGGTTGGGTGGGAACACTCTCGTAGGCATTCAATTCAAAATGGGATGTTGGCCTCTCCCCCAGCAACGTATCCCGTTTATGAGGGCAAAGGTACGGGACACACAAGTGTACTTGACCAGTTAGGTTAAGATGCTGCTGTGATTTCTCTGCAATCAAGGAATCCATAGAAACATCCGATCTAGAAATTCGATTCCTGGAGGAACCGCAAACAAGCTATCACATGAAGTAAATTTCTGCATATCGATGTGTGTATGAGAGTGGAAATACTGTCATTAGCGAAAAACCGACACATCGTTAGGAAGAGTCAGGCTACCTGGAGGAGCGGGCAGAATCGAGCCAACCCTTGCCCGAGGTGCCCGAGGCAAGATGCCCGAGGTCAACTTCCCTCCACTCCGATTCCAGTATTTTCTGTTACTTGCGCATTCCGTTTATATTCATGTTAATTTCTTATTTCTCTCACATATTTCTCTAGCTGTTGGATTCGTATGATTGCATTTCGTGGGCTTTAATTACAAACCACTCATAACCGTTCTTAATTACCTTTTAAAAAGGTATTTAGTCTATTCATGATACAATTTCTTAATAATTAATTAATTTAATCAATATAATTTAGCACTCTTATAAAATTAATTTAACGACACCTTAATCCTCATGTTTCCTTTTCTTCTTGTATAAAACACCGAGATGTCGGGAAAGCACCTCTTAACAGCTAAGAGTAAGAATGAATCTCACCACAATGAGAATGTAGGAATGAACCTCTCCTTTTTAAGGAGAAGCAATACCATGTACTCAGTGAATCACAAGGAAAAATCAAATTCGAACTTCAAGAGGTTCGTTTCATTCTTCCATGTACTAGTTCACAAAGAAACAGATGCGGTTATAACACATTTAGTATACACGTAAAACAAGCGTTGTGACAAATTCCACTGAATAAACGTGATGATGTAATGCAACTTAAAACACCTATATGGAAATTAATATGAAAATTTAAAAAAAATACATGTCAGTTATTAAGCTTTGTCTCCATTGCAAATAAATAGATAGACAACAACATAGATTGACATTGATCCAACTTTGACCTAAGAATGCACTTAATGAGAAAGTAATTTTATTTTAGTAATTTTCGGAACTGCTTGCTTAAGAAACAGATGATAATGTTAAATTAGAAATGAACATTGTTCAGCTAAATGGCCAAAAGAATGCCAGCTAAATGGCAATTTAGGAAAAATATTAGCTAGATCCGATTGCAAGTACTTACAGATCCTACTGACCTGTCACGACAACAAATGCTCCACTTCGACTATCCACACACGAGATCGTATCTCCACACCTGTCACTGTCCTGCTAGAACGAACCTCTTCCTGTCTGCAGAGCCTTTCGGAGAGGCAGCTAGCAACGCAACGAGTAAGTGTGAATCATTTCGACAGGCGCAGTTTCAGAAGAATGATGGCCTGCCCCGTACATGGCAGGCCACGGGCCCTACCTGAGCTCCATTAACTACGAGATTTCAACGATCGAAGAGTAATAAAATAAATTAATGGATTATAAAACGTATCTCGCACCTTAGCAGCTTGTCGACGTATCGTGATATGGCATCTTATTTCTTATGCTAATCTGGAACAAGAAAAACAGTTTTAGGTCATCGTATGGTGCTTATCACAATTCTTGTAAGTAAACGAGCACGTATGTCTGACGTACAGTGTAGATATAATAATACGTAACATATTACGATTCGTACAGTGAGATTCACTTAGCTATTTCCTTTTGTCACATCAGTGAGTATTCAAACAAGCTTAGTTTAGCTTGGAACCACCTGTTAGGTATTTCTCGATATAATTTAGTGTCCTTCCAAAAAAGGGCACCTGCTTTTTTTATACGACCATAACTCTTGAAAATTAAAATGCGGCATTAACAGCTTGCAATTTTGCCCAAAAATTGTTGCTTGACAGGGCAATTTTTTGTTGCCATATGTCGGAGATAATGCTTTTCTTTTGCATTATGTTTATTCAATAATTTGACTATTCCTACATCATTATTAAAGTGAATGAGGTCACTACGAAAGAAAAATTCGTTATACGTGAGTGTAACTCCAGTTTATGTTTATTGAAAATTAAGTAAAAAATGTCATTCACAGATTCTAACAAATAGTGCTGGAAAATACATTTGATGAATTCACAAGAAACAATTAAGAGAAAATAAATATTATCACTTGTGCTTGAAGGCGAACGCATCCATGGTAACAGCATTTCACGGCTATTCTCCAAGAGTTTGTATTTGTTGTGTAATTAATATAAAGAAGGTAAGTGACAATCAAATGAGTTTTAATGGGGTCTTGTCATGAGACTGAGAAAAAATGGAGGCAGGCACAACCACACATATTTGTGCCAAGGAAATGGCAAATGTCATTTCGTCTAGTTAATAGCATTATTAGAACGTTCTGTACGAGTAGAATAGTACAGCAAGAAAGAAGTAAGGTGTTGTGAATGAACGGTTATCAGAGCTTGTCAAAAAAATAAAAAGCTGCTGGGTTAAAATAACGGATCATCCATTTATTTATTAAAGTAAGAGGCACTAGTAAGTGAATTGCCTATGGTGTGTAACCTGCAGCAGCAAAAATGTTGCTGAAAAAACACACAAAATGATATTTCAAAAAGTAGGACGCACACTGCTCAGGAACGACAAAGAAAATACTCTCGTATAAGAGTACAATAAATTTAATAAAAAATAGAATGATGGGCGGTCTTCTCCTTGCAGTCTTTCCGCCACATTACGCCAGCTGCGTCGAAAGCAGTGGCTATGTGAATTCAGTTGGTACGCGCAGGATGAGAATAGATGGAATAATACAAACAAATACATTTTTAATTCAAAATAGAAACTATCTTTGTTTTTATATTTTATTCGAGTACCTGAGTATCAAACAATGACATAGACACATTTTTTACATGGCACCTAGTCTGCATATTTTCTTTCAATTCGCATACGTATGCTGAGGAAGTTTTGAGCATATTTGCTATACCAAATGGCCCAGTCCGCGTTACAACCTTCTCGAGGTTAAAAAAAGTTGAACAGTTTCAATTCATAGTTTCAAAAAAAAAAAAAAAAAAAATACATCCCTATTTACAGATCGAATTTTAAAGAACGCACTGAATTAAGAAACACTCTTCATCTTCATATTATAAGTGTAGGAAACACGAAAAAACACAAAGAAACTTTTGTCGTTTACGAAAATTCGGTGAGTACAAAGAAAATAGAATTTTATATAAGTGCCCTCAAAATATGAAAATATACGTTTCAAATTCGCTGGCTTCGAGTTCTATATTTAATATTGTAGTTTTGCAATGTTAATTTTTTGCAATTTTCGAAAATATAGATAGTTTAACAAAATTAAAAACTATTATATAACAAACGGTACTTTTTCCTTTTTTGCCTTACGAATTCTGCGTAAGAAGAGAAAGTTATGTAATAGTGCGCTGGAAATCGGGAGAAAAAGTCTTATAGCTGGACTCTGGTTTAATTAAATAAATTCAGTTTCTCTGTATATTCTTTCTTTTCTAGGGCTTTTATCCAGCCAACAGCCGGTTACCTTTTACGTCCCAATGGGACGCATTTTCGACCATACACTAGACCAACACACTTGCGGGCTCCTCTGATCTGGAGTCAGCAGAACGCGACGCCCTCCGCGACAACACATACAAAGTCAAGAGACGAACAACCATGCCCAAGGCGGGAATCGAACCCGCGACCCATCGGACCGAAGCGCTGAGTCGGTACTCGCTCTTAGCCACCTCGGCCATCCAGGTCGGCCTTCTCTGTACATAATGTGGTTTATTATGTTTCAAATAGTAATCACAAGTTGGCAACGTTTTGGCTAACTTTTTTTTAGTCATTTTCAGGCCTATAGTTTAAAGAGAAACATAAGTTTTAGTTTACAATGTTGGAGTGATATACAGACGATGGATTGAACATCATTATAATTTTTACAATATTTTCAAATTACTTTTAACTACAGACCATAAGCCATTAGAATTTACAAAATTTTGTATTACATTGAAATTAGTATATTTCAGTAAAAGTAGAAAAAATCTTACCTGCATTAGTAATTAAGTTGGACTGTAACAAATTTAAAACTTAAATAGAAATATTTACAATACATACAATAACTTGAATAGCTGTGAGAAGCATACATAATCAAACTGTTTCTAAAATATATCTGTGCAATACGAAAATTGGAGTCGGTGAGATGTTGTTTAACCGTCAAGGAAGGGGAGGGGAGAAGAGAGAGAGAAAGAGAGAGAAAGAGGAGATAGAGAAAGAGAGAGAAAGAGAGAGAGAGAGAGAGAGAGAGAGAGAGAGAGAGAGAGAGAGAGAACCATGAGTTTTAAGGTGTGATTCAGCTCCCCATCTGAACAATCATCTCTTACTCCGACAGAATTTTCGCCATTTTACGTGGTTCTTGATCTATAATCTTTACCTCTTTAAAATGAGATGACAAGTCAACGAAAGTTTTCGAGACCGAGTTAAATTTTTGATATGTTTTTTTATGTTTCTTTCATGGACTTTACTCAGTCTCAAAAACTTTCGTTCTTCGTTACATTAGAATGGATATTTGTGAAGCCCCTTTCAACTCATTTTGAACGTAAATTTTACTTTAATGCACTCTTCGAATTTCAATCCAACCTCTTTCGTTCTTCTCTGATAAAATATATAGTGCATTCTGAAAAATGCAAATACTCGTAGGTACCACATTACAGAACTGTTGTTTTGTTAACTCTTCCACCATGATTCTGATGTTTTTATATAATATTGGATCTTCAGAATTGAAATGATTGATGTAAACTACAGATGATGAAGATGGTCACCAGACGGACGGCAAGGTGCGGACGTGATCGATCGGCAGGCCGATCCGGGGACGGCATGGTGCCGCCGGGCGGGCACCCGCACGTCACTCCGTCGAGAATCATGGAGACGCAATTCCAAGTCGCCATCGATATTCTGGGGGTGTCTAGACCACCACAGATTCCCACTGACCCTCATATCTTCAACAGGATATCATTTACGGTTGCCTTTACGTGTTGGGCAACAGTGGAGCGATGACAATTCCTGAGTTTGAATAGACGAATATGCTCGCGTAGCCTTTCTTCTACAGTTCTCCCTGTTGCGCCGATGTACCACAGCAGCACGGTACTGCATAAACTCCTGTTGTTTGGAGTAGAGGAAGTTGATCCTTAACTTGCACCAAAGTATGGCCGGGCATCTGGGGGGTCCTATTGACCGTCCTATTACCTGGAACCGTCTCACCAGCCAATCTTACCAATCTTGTCGGTCCTGCCCGGGACGTGATAAGTGCAATGTGTTATCTGTATTAGTAACTGTGCAACTGTAAGAAGTGTAACTGTGCTACTCTGCTTACATCCGAAGCAGTGTTGCCTTTGCTTGGGTTGCCATTCTGCTGGTTTCTGTAGGTATCGGCGGGACGTGTATGAGTTGTTAAGCCCTGTAAATTGTGGACTGAGTGTAACAATTGGCAGCAAATGTCTGCTTAAATATTTCCTTCTCAGCGGGGAGACTGGCCTCGACTGGCTGCACGGACGACAAGATTTTTTAGAACTGCATTCTTCGCCACACGATGGTGGTGTGATTGTGCATGGAGATAGCATGGTGTAAAAGTAGGGGAGGGGGAGTACAACAATTCATTCAAACTATTAAAATGGCATAAACATTGTGTTCCAATGCCCCTATGACATTATTATTATTAATATTGTTGTTGTGATTGTTTTTATTATGTTATTATTAATACTATTGCATATTCTAAAAATGCGAAACCTGACCACACACACACCACAGAAAATTCCCACTCTCAAAAGGATTAACTCATTTAGTCGTCAGCATTTCAATGCTGTGCAAATAAAAAATACCTAATCTCCCTAAATGTGACGAGCCCATTAGGGAACGAGCCACGGAAGCGAACTGTCTACGCCCGCGCTTCAAAACACAGAACCAAGCTGGCTTCAAAACAGTGCTACTCTCTTTTGCAACTGCCTCCTTAGCCAGTAGAATGGAAAGGGGTGTTCTTTCGAATTATTCTTCATTGTAGAAATGTAAAAAACCCTTTTGTATTTATTTATAAATATACTATTTTATACTAATAGTTTGTTAATTAATGCATTTTTTCATAGTAATATATTTATATTAATGTTTTTTACCTCATTTTCAACATTCAGGGAAGCTAGAACACAGTGGATACGCCTTTTCAGGCGGCCATGGTACCGGTTTATATCATTAGGTTCTACGTCACTACTATGACTGTATTATTCCTTCAAAGCTATAAGCTTCTGAGAACATCCCACATACTGTGGAGTAAAGGAAACAGAATAAACGATGAGGAAAAAATAAAAATGTAGACATTGTATGAAAAGGAACCACAGCGAGATCGAAATGATAATTGGTACCAATGCAATTGGTACAGTCCCGCTTTTTACACTTTTTATAATGCTATTAAACATTGAAATATTAAAACTGTTGCTAACTGATGATGTTAGGTACGATCCAAAGCCTATCGGGTGTGACATTAATAACAATAATATTATTAATGATGATGATGATAATAATAATAATAATAATAATAATAATAATAATAATAATAATAATAATAATAATAATAATAATAATAATAATAATTTTATTACTGCTACTGAGCATACATTCGATGTCAGTTAATAAAAGAAGCAAAAAATAAAAATTAGAACAAACAATACACACAAATATAAAAAAGATAAATAATGCAAATGAACAACTAAAAATAAATAAAACGAAAACAAAAATAGACAAGTATAAAAAATTGATAAAATGTGCCCATCTCTACTTCACTCTACTGCATCTCCTTTCGGGAACCAGTAATTTATTCATAAACGGAAAGTATATACATCGCACTTTGCCCGCACTTTTGTTTACATTACTTCTTTTCAATGCAACAAATATAATATGATTATGATACACTGCTTTACAACTAGCTCCAACCCAAACATTTTGATATATCATTCACATCATTTTCTCACAATGCAGGAGAACTGTGAACTATGATGAATATATCCCCATCGCACGGAATATTGAGAGGTGTACTATGAAAGAAGCCTATTAAGGTTCCTTTCATGACACTTGATGCTCAGATTAACTCATGACCAGGGAACAGATTTATATGGACTAAAGTACATGAAATATGTAAATATATATGTAGGTATTTTATCAAAATATAGAGTTAAATATGAACTTAATATGATAAAAAATTACTATGGTAAAATAATATTTTATTGTCAGTTAACAAACCCTTACCTTTAAATTCTGAAATGTAACTTTAAATTTTACGCTGGCTGTTTGTGCTCCTTTTGATATTTTCCACAGGCTTAATAGAGAGATTGTTAGAACTGAATCAACACGTAGTATTGTGACTGGATTGTAACTGATAAAGAGGAGCTGTGTAAGTTACATTCCGATACCAAGTCTGTGACGTCGTGCAATTTCCGGGTGGTAGCCTCAGTGGGAAGGAGAGGGGGTAATGTGGATACTGAAACGAGGGCGTTTTCACAGATCATCGAGGTCTCGAAGTCATCGAGGTCTCAAAGAGGATCTGTCAAATAAATCCAAACGTTCTCGTGCCTCCTCGCCCCGCCCCACCTTCACCCAGGCCCCTTACACAGGGACACAAAGTGAATCTATTCTTTGCATCAATTTAAACAATAACAGTTTCTTAACTTGCTTTCCCTTTGTTAATTCTCCCTAATTTTCGAAAAATCTCTTATATTTAAGGAATTACTGAAAAACTTTAAGCTCTTTTTGTTGAGATGCATTTTTAATATTTAATGAAATTTCACTGTTAAGCTAAGTATGCTACAGGTACATAGGACTGATTTTATAAGAAATATGGAAAATATATGGACTTTTATTGAAATATGTCCGAAAACAGAAAATATGGAAAATACGGAAAACAAAAGTTGCGTTTCCCAACTCTAAACATTGTGAAACAAGAAGATGATGCAAACTAGTATCGATATTAGCTTATTTAGTAAATATGTATTAACATAGAAATCCGTTCCCTGCTCATGACATTCAATGATAACTCGAGGCTGCCACAGGTAGTCAATACGTAATTGCTGTAGAAATTTGTGAAGTTTCAAAACATCATCAAATATTTCCCTTCTGGGTTCGCGAGACATACGGTAAAATCGGGAGGTTAAGAATAAGGTCTCGTTGTTGATCGATCTGATAACAAAAGCAACGGCACGTGCCCGAGCCGTGCCCTCATCCTCTGCAGCAGAATGATATCTGTTTTAAAGTCCGGTTTAACGGCATATTTACGACCCTGCCGCATCCCGGAATGACAAATTCTTTATTCAAGACTTAGGGACACGGGGCGCCCGACTTCTCGGTAATCACTCTGTGGATTTCCGTCTCGCTCGCGTTACTCATTCTTATGGCGTTTTCATTTGATGCGTGGGCCCGATAGTTACGGCATAAGACTCTCCGACTTTTTTAATTTGTTGCTGGCGTACGTCACACCTGAAGTTATTACGGCGCCAGTAAATTATTATATTTATCCCGCGGGACGCTGGATATTGTGAGTAATAAATTGGTCGGGGTCGCCCGCCGGGGCGGTCAGCGGGTGGCGGCAGTGGGGGCGGAGGGAGCTTAGTGTGCTTCTTGATGTGTGAGCTGGGTGTGGTCGTGTGGGGGCGGATGCAATTGCATGCACAGGAGCGGTGGGGAATTATGCAGCTTGAATCTTTCACCCGTCGTGCCGAGCTGACGAAAGCGTGGACAACTCATGTGCGAGAATTTTAACAAATCAAAGGTCGGGAAAACGTATTTTACTTTTTTTAATTTTGTTTTTTTTTACATTTGTAGCGTCAACTCACGACGCAACGCGTCTCCTAAGCCCTTCTTGGGTGTTGAGCGTTATTGGAGTAATCCTCCGTTACTTTCTACATTAAATCTGGAGTAATCCTACGTTACTGTAGATATTTCTGTCCGTCACGTCTCGGTCTGTTGTCAAGAGGACCGCCAGGTAGCATCCCCGCGTACGCGCCTCTCACCACGCGCTCCTGCGTTACTACCCAGCGGCCAGAATTGGGAAGGAATAAGGATAGGTAGGGTTTAGGACACTTCATAGGGTTTTGGACTAGCCCTTGTAAAGCAGCCAAACTCGTTTTGTTGGAACAAATTTCACATGAGATTCGACGGGAATCGAACCCGGATCTCCTTGGTGAAAGGCGAGCGACTTTGCTCTGCGCCACGAGATGGCGATTTTATTTTTTTTTTTCGTCAATGAACAGCAAAATCTGAGTGTGATGTTAAGGGGAGAAGTGCAGTCTTGATACGTTTTCTTGAGTTCCAGAATCACTTCCCCGTTGTTTAACGATAAATAGCTGAATGATGAATAAAAGTACCAACAACGCGATGTTAGAAACATTGAAAGCTAGATGTTTTCGCTCCCCAGTCATAGAAAAATTATTTGCATCGTTAAACGAACTACGGATTTGATAAAACAGCTTACGAAAACGTAACCTACCATGGCTCTACTTCTTCCACAACTTGCAAAAGGAGAACTCAACAAAACGTGTGCATAATGAACCTACATAATGTACAGAAGCAAAACAAAGGGCCATCTCAGTTTTGCTCAATAGATCAGGGAGAATGAACGTAGACCTGATTGAGATAGGGTTCATTGACCCAGGAACATTACATTACCTGTTACAAACAGGTTGTGTTCTCTCTTCTTCCTAATCGTCGTCGTCTCCCTACTTCTTTTCTTCCTCTTCCTTCTCATTCTTCTCGTTGTCCTTTGCCTCCCCTGCTTTCTTCCCTCATTCCCCTCACTCCTCTTATCTTTATCTCCATTCTTCTTTTCCTTAATGAAGTATATAAGCAACCGACATTTTATTTTTCCACATTTAGATAGCATTTATTAAATTTTGCAAATGGAAAACCCTAAGAGTCCCTAAACATTAATTCCTTTCAGTCGAATCCTTTAAAAACTTTCATATATATAGTGAATGCCTCTGAGACCACTTTAATTATTGAATGTTATTTCATTCATTTCTGGTCTCATTAATGACTAATCATCCCTAATTAAACCATTGCTGTTGAAGAAAGTAAATTGTAGGTTTGTTGGAACATAAACTTACTTGTAGGTAATTTTTGGTAATTGATAAATGAGTGAAGTTGACGAATTTACCGACTTTTGTATTTCCTAAACAAGACGTTTTCGAAGGTTTTGTGATAACACTTCCTCCAAAAATTCGACCAGGTGATTTCTTTTCTAAAGAATAAAAACAAAGGTTAAGCATCAAACATCAGTTAGTTTTACTCACGTAAACATATTTCAAAGCCATTAAAATTTTCAGGTGTATAAATTGCTGTCAGTATTTTTCTCAGCTTCCTGTCAGCATGCAATAAGAACATCTGTCTTCAAAATTGCAATATTGAATATAGTTTCAGAAAATATGACTCAACGAGTGAATGCCACGTTCCCTTTCTTCCAAACTGTGGATATATAACGCAGCCAAGAAGTATCCCGAAAGAAATAACGGCAATTTTATTTCGAATTATTGCCAAGATATGTACGATTAAGGAATAGCATCCAGAATATTGCATTGAACAGCAACAAAAGAGACAATTGATCAACTAGATATACGAGCAATGAAATCGAAAGACGTTAGAGTGTTGTTTCATTGTTCCGTCACAGTTAATTTGAGCGAGTTCATTACGCAGTACGTTGTGTATACACAAATCATTATGGAAATGGTTGGTACGAGATAATACCGCATTTAATATCAAAACTGTTAGAAAAGAAATTAGGTTTATATCAAAGAGGAAAATTAACGGCTCAGAAAAATTGCATTATGGAATACAAGAAAACTTACGCAGATTATACTTCTCCCCAAATGTCATAGCTATTACCATTTTGGCAATAGAAAATAAATAAATAAATAAATAAATAAATAAATAAATAAATAAATAAATAAATAAATAAATAAATAAATAAATAAATAAATAAATAAATAAATAAATAAATAAATAAATAAATAAATAAATAAATAAATAAATAAATAAATAAATAAATAAATAAATAAATAAATAAATAAATAAATAAATAAATAAATAAATAACGCCCGTGTCATCACAAAAGGCAGTCGCTATAATTTGTTCTGGGCTGAGGCAGATGACGTGCGTTCCCATGGTTTGGACATTTAACGTTATTTCATCATCAGTGTCACGAAGTTCAAATCCTGTAACGATATGGAACAGAAATAGGATTTCTTTCGGGCAATTGAAGAAGCTGGTGCGTGGCCAGTCGGCATCAAAGCCTGGGCCTACCGATGGAACTTATGTTTGGACACGCAAGGTGACTATATCAAGACGTAATGAGTACTATACGTGAATCGCGGAGAAATAAAACTTACTGCACCTGCGCTGATATTTTGATAGGCAGTAGTGCCATCTTCATAAGTATCGTCTGTCGTCAGGAACGTCGAAGTAGAAAACAATGGATGCTATTGGAGTGCGATTGCATCACATACACCAATCGCGTGACATCAATTAACTGCTGCCCCAATTGACTCATGGCTCCGGGAAGCCACTCCTGAAGCAGTAGCGTAGCGTGATCATTTTTCCTGAGTAGGCTCCAAAGCAGATTAACGTATTATTTAACACTCTCCATCTGCCTTTTTAAAGGAAGATTTGGTGTAGGTCTTTTAGTCTTAACTTCTAGTTTCCCCTCATATCTTAAATTACTGACGTATGTTGGGGATTGTTACAAAGAGTCTATGAGATAGTCGTCTGCTCAAGCCATATGATAGAACCCAATGGATGTTTATTATAATTACCAATTGATTTATTTTGCTCTTTTTTGACCCTGTCACTCTCAGGAGTCGCTAAGACATTTTAAATTTTATAATTAATAATTGAGTATTTATTATGGTATATAAGGAAAATACTAAGAATCAATTTTCCACACCATTTACAAGACTCACTCTACAAAAGTGTGAAATAAACGAATTGCATGTGAACAGTACCGATTGTCATAAATCGTACCGCAAGCGGCCCACTGTTTCCCGACACATTTCAGCGCCTGTGAGGTTGGTCATTCCAAAAAACTGGGATTATTTGTGTGTGTGTGTGTGTGTCTTTGCTTGACTGGCTACTGGCCCTGACTGATCTCCAGGACTGCCGAAAGACCCCCCTAGGCGGGCCTTCGGGGGAACCAAGGAAACCAAGCAAACCCGTATGAACAGAATATCGGCGTCTGCGGGCACACGTTGTGTGCATGCGTTGAAGACCAGAGCCAGATTCTTCGTTCTCTCTCGCATAAGTTTGCAATTGAGCAGGAAATACAAGATGCCAAACCTACAAAGCAAGACGAATCATGCGATTGTTCATTTGAAAATAATCAATAAATACATTATAATGTGATTTTTTAAAATAAAAAGCATTTTTTTCCTTTTTATAAAATATTTGGATATGCTTTGCCTTGCAGAGTGATAGGAAACTACGCCATTGTCCAGAAGACCTTCCCACAATTATTGAATGATTATTTCGTGTTTCTGAGCGCGTCAACAGTTATGTTCATTAGTGCAATCAGTGACGTGAATATTCTTATCTTGGGAGGTGAAGATGTTCTTCCCCCTGTGGATGGTGAAATCCGACACCGTCCTACATGTCGGCCGACGGGGTTTTCCCCATCCAAGTGTCTCCGACCAGCGAAGTACCGTCCCAGTCGGCACAAGCTGTTTTATTTAACCGAAATCATACGTTTCCATCTTATTATAAGACGAAAATATGCATTATGGTGTATCGATTTTGAATTATTGGATTAGGTATTGCTTCTATATCTGATAATATTGTTATGTAATGCTTTTTTATAATTAAATATAATATAAATTTCTGAATATGTCAATGTCCAAAGCTGTCGGTGCAAAATAAAAAAGAAAAGGGAAGAGAAAGGAAAGATCGCGCAAGGTCCGTGACCTGTTTGTTATGTTACTGTTCCTGCTGTGGAAATCGTTTTCTCGGCGGCTCATCTATAATTCCCAACTAATATGTAGTAGTTTGGAGCTATGGAATAAATTGTGTATGTGAGAACTCTCGTTACGTTACATGCGATTTGGGCTGGTATTTTCACTGGAAATAATTGCTTTTACGGCGCCTTCGTTCCAGGCGCACTTGGAAAACACGCTTGACGGCGCTCATGTTTCGAAAATTGCCTCGAGTGGGGTGCGTCCGAGAAACGCGAATCGACCACGAAGGATTGATTGATTGATTTTTTTCGTTTTACCGGGCGCGTCAACTGCTTTAGTAATTAGTCCCGTTAGTTTAATGCATTTTTTTCTCTCGGAAGATGGCGGTCTCCCCCGCTGGATGGCGAGATCCGGCACCGACCTACCGTCGGCTAATGGAGTTTCCCCCTAACCACGACTCTCCAACCAACGGGGCACTGCCCCAGCCGGGACAAGCTCTAAGCTCCCGAGCGGTCTCCCGGAATATGTGGTAGTGTAGTGCATGTTAGTGCAAGTGTGTGTGTAAGGGGAGAGGGTAGGACAGATCGCGCGCGGTCCGTGGCCTCTTTGGGACGGTACTGCTCCGGCATTCGCCTGGTGTTGATCGGAGAAACCACGGAAAACTACCGATCAGAGCAGCCGGCCGCTAGAATTCTCTTCCACACAACAACTGAATTCGACCTAGCTGAAAAGCTAGAGTCGAAAATCCTGTCGCCGTGAGGACTCGAACCTCTCGGTCAGAGGCGCTGCAGTGACATCAGTTGATGGAGTGAGCTACCGATCCCGGTACCACGAAGGAGCTGCCATGCGAAAGGAGGGCAGGAATCGCCGTCGGCGTCGGCGTCGTCCAAGCCCAGCGCCGCGACGCCGTGGAGGCGATCGATGCGCGGCGAAGGAAGCGGGCGGGGGCGGGGGCGGGGGCGGGGGCGGGGGCGGGGGCGGCGGCGTTGTTTTAGCGCACTAATGAAGAGGAAGAGCGGGCGTGTGGACACAGGCTGATTACTCACGTCCCCCGAGGGCGGCCTCCCCGCCCCCACCGCCCCCCGGGCCCAGCCGCCCCCCGCGCCGCCGCCGCCGGCGCCCGCTCGCCGCCGCCGCCGCTACATATTGATGTCATGTGAGCCAACACGCGTAATTGTCCACCATTACGGCGACCGTCCCACCGGTCGCCTCGGGTCACCCGCGCCCCCTGCCCCCCTCCCCCGCCGCAGACGGGCGACGCGTCCGCCCACGCGCTTCGCGGGCGGGAGACCTTTGCCGCCGGCCGCGCGCCCAAGACACCGGCGCAGGGCGCCCACCGCGCTCCACTTCGCCAAGCGCTCTCAAGCCCTCCTTGTTTGAGCTCTGGGCGGCGTTGAAGGGTGATCGTTTTATCACCATTGCAAGAGGATGTCATGTTCTCTTACATTTTTTATTTTACGTTTTGGTATGTAATATGAACTAAAAGGAAGTCATGTAATATTGCGGAAAAAAGTCAATTTTTCGACAGAAAAACATGTATTGTGGGTTCCTGATACAGAAAAGTTGGATTTTTTTTACTCATATACGCAGTAAGTTACTGTCTGGTATACGCAGTGTAGTACGAATCCACGTTTTGAAGAAAATTGATATCAAATCGTCTGGCCGTCTGTCATTCTACCTGCAAGCAAAACGAGAGCATAAACAGTTTACAAGATTTTTCCCGATCTATCTGAGAGTTGTCGCGGCCCATCGAATTTGAAACGAATATTTTTTTAAATTTAATTAGTTTAGTACTGTAGTATGTAGAGAGAATGAGTGTTAATATACTTCCAAAAGCATCATTGTATTACGCACTAAGAGGAAATGAAGGAAATGAAGGACAAAAACTGTGAGGACGGAATTGGTAGTAACGAAAGTCGTGAAGTGAATAAGACGAAGAAGAAGACGAAGAAAACGAAGAAGAAGAAGTGAAAAATATACATTTTCGAAATTATTTCAAAAAGACTTCAAATTTTTTCCATTAATTTTTTTTAGCAGGAATATAGCTTATAGAAATGAAGCTTCCCCGATTCTCTGTTAAACTTTTAGTTTCAGAAAATTTTAAAGTTTAATTTACACCCATCTACAAGCGCATTATTAAATGTACAGAATTAATGAAATCTGTTCTTTAGAAGCAGATCTTATAGGTACGTCACGTACAATATTTTTGAAAATACGAGGGGTTTCAAGAAATTTTGAATGCAATCCTGACAATTCTCAAACACGGCGCGATTTTTTTCTTATTTTTTTACTCAAATGTACCGGCTTGGGTGGCTCAGAGCATCATTGATGTCACTGCAGTGTCACTGCACTGTCTCCGGGAGGTCTGGACGGAAGGTCCAATGATCGAGTTCCGACGGTGGCAGGAATTTCGACATTACCTAGGTCGATTTCAGCTGCTGTCTGGAGGACAATTATAGCAGCCGCCTGCTCTGATCGGTTGTTCTCTTTAATTTCTCCAAACAACACTGTGGGGCGGCGGAATACCCTCACAAAATGGGCCACGGACCGCGCGTGTTCTTTGCTTCCTCTTCCTTGTCGTACCTCTTACTTACACACTCTTACACGTACATGCACTTCACTACCACACATGCCGGGAGACCGGTCGGGAGCTTAGAGCACCGTTGGTGGGAGATACTTGGTTGGTCCAAATACTTGTATGTGTGAGATACTTGGTCCAAATCTGTAAATCCTATCCTTCTGCAATGCAAATTTTTGCATGAAAATATTTTTTTAAACAATTTTTGAGAGCTGATTGCAGCTTAGCTACTCGGAATATCCAAGGCGTTTCCAATGCGGAATATTCAAGGCAAAATATGCTTAAAATGGTCCAAAGAGCTTATTTTAAAATGTCGATGTTTCCTCCCTGGACATTCTGTATATCAAATCTGTAAATCCTTCACAGATGTAAATAAATTTTCAATGACTCGGGAGAGAAGATGTCCCATTTTCAAATGTTACTTGTGTTCAAATGTTAAACATTGTGACATTTCTGTTCATCATTCAAACACGTATGTATTGTAAATGGGTGGGGGTTGGGCGTATGGAGCTCAAGGAAACGTGTGCAATCTTCTTCTCCCGCAAACATCACAGAGTATTTGCCGTTCCTTGATTAAAACAAATCGAAGCAGTGCTTGCGGAAAGTACCGGGGTTCAAATCTATGGAGGTCTTTTGTGAGTTGGAAGAACATTGCGGTTTCAGTTAGTATTTTATTACGTAATGTTACACTTCATTCGAGCAAACGTGTTCTCTTGTAGCACTACGAGTTTCATATGTAAAGGGGTGTAGCACAATGACGTTGCACTCTGGCGAAGCGTAAGTTGGTGTCACCCGGGGCAAAATTAATGGTGTCCCCTCCCCTAAATTAAATATAAAAATATCTATATCTGAATAGTTTATACATTATTTAATAAAAATACAAGTATATTTCCACAATATTAAAGATTATTTGTGAATTATTTTTTTTAAGATTAACGATAAGCTAAGATAAAGTAATCGTCGAAATCGAGACACTTGGACCACTGAAGAATGGAGGAGTCACTGCTTATAGTTTCGCGTTTTACTTTACATTATTTTTCTTTGCTTTCTTAGTATGTAAGATTTAATTACATAACTATTAAGTTAGTGTGTATATACATAATTTTTAAATGAATCATTAAAATTATGTAATTCGAACAATAAAATTTTATACTTGGTTTCGATTGATTGATTTTTTCGTGATTCCGGGCGCTTCAACTGCTTTGGTCATTAGTCCCCTTAGTGTAGTGCATGTTTTTTTCGGGAGATGGCGATGATCTTTCCCCGCTGGATGGTGAAGTCCAGCGCTGACCTACCGTCGGCTAATGGGGTATCCCCCTAACCAGGACTCTCCCACCAGAGGGGCATCGCCCCAGCCGGGACAAGCTCTAAGCTCCCGACCGGCCTCCCGGAATATGTGGTAGCGTAGTGCATGTTAGTGTAAGAGTGTGTGTGTGTGTGTAAGGGGAGAGGATAGGACAAGGAAGAGGAAGGACAGATCGCGCGCGGTCCGTGGCCCGTTCGGTAGGGTACTGCTCCGGCATTCGCCTGGTATTGATCGGAGAAACCACGGAAAACTACCGATCAGAGCAGCCGGCCGCTAGAATTTTCCTCAGACAGCGACTGAATTCGACCTAGCTGAAAATCTAGTGTCGAAAATCCTGCCACCGTGGGAGTGGGAACCTAGGACCTCCGCTCAGAGGCGCTGCAGTGACATCAGTTAATGCACTGAGCTACCGTTCCCGGTTTTATACTTGGTGTCACCCTTAACCCGTTTTTTCCCGGTGTTCCCAAATGGGAACAGACTGTAATCGAATGCTTTCTCTATAATATTTTGCTTCCGGGTGATTGTTGGCCTATCTGACCTTTATCTAACAGTAGCTGAAACTTATCGGTATCCGTTGGATTGTTAGTTGCAACTGAATGTTCATTTGAGCGAGAAGTATTGGTGCATATAGTTCGCAGTATTTTTTTCTGCACACATGATTTCGAGATCGTAAGTATAAAAGATTTGCATAACTTTATATTTTAACAATAATGTTTTTAATATGTTTGGTAAATATGAATAATACTATTTGAGAAGTATGAAAAATTATTTACGTTTTATTACAAAGTTATTAGCATTTTATTTTCGTTGTTCCCTTTTGGGAACACCAGGATCATAGAGCTCTTTGTGTAGTACCGTCCCGTACTGCGAGAATTTTTTTTACTATGGTACAATATTCGAATTTTTATAGGAGGCTAACGGCGGAAGAAGTCCTTTCTTTACTGGACGAAGAAGAGTTTTCAGAGGCAGATGTGTATTTATTTCCACCAGATGACGGAGCAGATACTGAAGGGGACAGTGGTGATGAAGAAGGTACAACTGCTAATAATCTTTCAGGTAGACAGTTGCAAGCTAATGCAGAAGCGCGAATCCAGACAATGAGTGGTACAAGGTACATTGGAAGTGATGATCTAGAAGATAATGATATTGAAATACCGATTGCAGACAGTGTTTTTCCCTCAAATTCAGACAATAGAAATGCAGAATCTAAGAAAATTATGAATCAAAAGTGGAAGAAGGAAGATATAAATCCTACTTTTGAACCCTTTCCAGAATTACAGTTCAATGATATACCGTCAGATCCAGTGCAATGTTTTGAATTATTTTTTGATGACACTGTTATGAAATTTCTTTGTGACATGTTTTCCCTTTATGCATCACAGAAAGGTGACCACTCTTTTGAAACCAGTTGTGAGGAGCTCAAATGTTATATTGGAATTCTGATTCTTTCGGGTTATTTGACTGTTCCAAGATGGAGAATGTTATGGGAGACAGACAGTGAGACGTACAATACCTATGTTAGTAACGCTATGAGGAGAAATAGATTTGAAATTCTAAAAAAGTATTCTCATTGCGCTGATAATTCTAATCTTGATAAAGGAGATAAATTCTCTAAATTAACACCTCTGATTACTTTTTTGAATGAAAGGTTTCTGAACCACGCGCACTTGATAGAAACATTATCAATTGATGAAAGTATGGTTCCGTACTATGGCAAGCATGGAGCAAAGCAGTTCTTGAAGGGAAAGCCAATAAGGTTTGGCTACAAGATGTGGTGCATCTGTGAGCCCTTAGGTTATCTGCTGCAATTCTACCCATACGGAGGAAAAGACAAGGACAGGCCGCGGAACGTCAGTTTGGGTGAGCATGTCGTCCTCAAATTGATTGACAAGCTACCAAAAGCTCCATACAAAATATACGCAGACAGATTTTTTTCGTCTCTTCCGCTGGCTGCCAAACTGAAAGAAATGGGCATTGGTTATACTGGTACAATAATGTCTAACAGAATAGGAAAATGCCCCTTGGCACAAAACAAAAGTATTGAGAAACAAAAACGGGGTGCAATTGACTACAGTTCAGAAATAAATTCAGGATGTGCTGTAGTAGTGTGGAATGACAATCGTCCAGTCCATGTGGTAAGCAACTGTGACACTATATTTCCGATTACTGAAGCAAGTAGGTGGTCTCAAAAGGAAAAGAAAAAAATTATTGTACCTCAGCCTCATGTAATTTCTTGCTATAACAAATATATGGGCGGAGTCGATCGAATGGACGAGAATATTTCTAATTACAGAGTATCCATTCGATCAAAAAAATGGTGGTGGCCAATATTTGTATTCTGTATAGATACGTCTGTGCAGAATGCTTGGCAACTTTACAGAAAAGGAAAAAACAATCCAGTTTTGGACAGCTTGGCGTTTAGAAGACACATAACTCAAACTTACTTGCAGAAATATGCTGTACCTCCGTCATCGGGCGGTCGGCCTAAAACTTCAAAACCTCTACTAAAAAGAACCATATCAACAGTGAGATTTGACTTGAAGGATCACTGGTTGGTGGATGCAGCAAAACAAAACAGATGTGCCATTTGCAAAAAAAATTCCAGAAAATCGTGCGAAAAATGCAAAGTAAACTTACATGGGCATTGTTTCAAAGAATATCATACCAAATAAAACATTTCACATCAAAAACATTTGCTTCACTTGTGTTCTTCATTGTGTAATTATTTCTAAAAAAAATGTATTTCAGGTTTGATTTTATTTTTTTGTTTCTGATATTATATGTTATAAATAAAATATTTCGAATAATTGTGAAAAAACTTAAATATTCCTGAAACATTTACCTAAAACAAATGACATTTGCGGCAATTTCGAAAATCTTTAGTGTCCTGGTGAACACAAACGAGAAAATTGTATACGACCCCATTCGCTCCTGGTGTTCCCATTTGGGAACAAGGCATTTTACCGAAATGGTGTGAGGTATTCGAACAATATATTTTTTTCCATCATTACTGAAGCTACATCAACATTTTAAAACATATATTTGGTCAAAATATTCAAAATAAAAAACTCGGGCAAAAACGGGTTAAAATGGTGTCACGTGAGGTGCACTGCCCCCTCTGCTTTCCTCTAACTACGCCACTGGTAGCACTGAAGCAAAAGGAGCAGTCCCAGCCGGGTAACTCCAACAGAATTGTTACTTAAATGCATACAATTTTATTTTTATATTAAAACTAGTGCACTAATTAATTTTAACATTTATTTTATAACTTAATTTATTTTTTCTATTGATTTGAAATATTTACTGTCATTTGCAAACCTCATAACTAAAATCATTTATAATCATTACAAGGCAGGAAAGTGGATGTTTATATGACTAGGCGGGAGTGTTCTATAACGAGGCTGAAAAGAAGAGTCTAGGAATCACGTCATGTCATGGAAAGTCACTTTTCTGTATGATGTTCAAAACTTTATTTGCGACCCCAATTTCATGACAATTTGTCCGTGTGACATACAAATATAATTGACGATCGCTAGAACACACAAAGAATTTTTCCGTTTTGAGGTTGGTACACGTTTGTTTTCTAATCGTCGACTGACAATTGAATGTAAATTGAGAAGGACATTGTGCGGCATTTACAACGGAGGAAAACGACCTATTCGACAGTTTATTTGGAACTCCACCAGATATTTTAGAAAAAGCTTCAGCAGATACATTATATCCTGTGAAGAAAATTCAGAGAAGTTTATGAAAAATTGTAATATTTTTGCATTCGGAGAAATAGGAGAGGATTAAGCATTGTTATCGAGAATAGGCCCCTAGCCTATTTAAAAAAATAATAATACAATCCGTCATCTTCACCTAGACCAAGGGAAGTGTAGGAATGAAGGGAGACCCGCACATCTGAGAACTAACCACAGACATGAGATGCGTCGCAAGTTAGACTGATACATTCATGTTGCTGTTCCAAAAAAATAAAACATTTTTGCATAACATAGTACATAATGCGCAATTAACCCAATTAGTTTTTCTTCAGATAATGTACATTTAAACTTTACGTTAATTGCAAACAAAGCAGTTAATAATTTGATCACTCATTAAAGAATTGGACCCATACATTTCTTACATTTCATGAGACTCCGGAAGAAAAAGAAGAAATTCCTGGATGTATTTCATTAAATCGAATAATACCGTGCAATCATGTAGTAGAATTTGTTGTGTATTGGAATTTGTTGTGTACAGTTATAAACATTTCATTCTTAATTGTTTCAATAATAATTTTGTAGCACCAAGTTTATCAAAGACAATAAATACGAAAACTCGAAAAGTGTAGGCAGCGAACTTGCTTGTCGTGAACGACAAGAGTACAGAATGATAAGCCATGATAATTAAATCTTTGGAAATAAGTGCTGACATTTATATTCCGTCTGACGTATTGACATGCCTATACAAAACGTTTTTATAACACACTATTCATGCCGGTATTAACTCCAAAAATCGTCGGTGCATGCAAGGCAAACTGCGAGGACTTCTATTCTGAAAAGTGTCGTTTTTGCGCTACAACGCCGGTCTGGACTCATCCGTCATTGCACACACAATTATCAGATCTCCAGGAGGAATGAAAATAAACGAATAGTAGCAATGAATTAATTTTTGTTTAAATTATTAACAGCAGATGCCTTATTTGCATTTTAGTGGCATGAAATAGTAAATTTTTCCGTAAACATTTATCCCTTCCAATTGCTTCTCCTTCATTAGAATCTTCTTTCTTTGAAGTCTCGCTTCTCAATCTTGAGATATATTGTATTAATAAATTAATATGTAATTGTTTCACAGCAGAAAATTACAAGGTAATTAGAACTTATTCTGGGCAGGGGTATTTTTGACTTCCTGATCTCCCTCGAGTTAATCTGTGAAATAAAAACGCCATCATACAAAGTGTAAACTTCGTTTACAAAGATGAAAGATTATCTGGATGGAAAAATTTTTGCGAACGACGATGAATTACAAGGCTTAAAAATGACAATGAAAACAGATGGAACTCCTTTACGACTAAGGTTACGGCTACTTTCGGGGCTCTCTTAATGTAATGTCATTGATAACGTGGAAAAATAAAAACGGTATGTACTAATCACACATCGAGTTAATTCGAATACACAATGTCACAAAAATATTATATGTGCATTATGTATGTACTATCCGAACATCACTCACAGTTGCCTAGAATCACCAGACTGAAAGTGAAGTATCGTTTTATTTATTTATTCAACGTCAAAAAATGTTAGCTGTGCGATGTTCTGTGCATCACAGCAATAACCTAAAACTTACTTTTGTATTGACAAGGAAAAAATCCAAAAACGTTAATTTTGGGAGCGTGACGCAAAAATTCAAGAAAGACTAGAGGGATTCGAAATGAAGATTTGGGGAAAAACAATAAAAATTATATGAAATGAGAAATGCACTAACAAGGAGATTTTAAAAAATGACGAGAAATGAAGTAACTTCCAATTGAAATCTGAAAAAGGAATTCCTTATTCAAACAAGGCATTTTTCTTTCAAAAGTATATGTGATGTAAAATGCTAAGTCCAAGGGAAAAAAATACATAGTTAACTAAACCTTTAAAACAGTTATTTAATCCTATAACCTTGCCGTACAACAACAGTTAACGTTATTCTCCAGCAACATTGTAAATTTTTTGTTGTACATATTGCTAATATAATATTTCATCTAATCATTTCTATTTCTATTGTCGTATGAAGATGTGTTGCTGCTTGTGAATTCAAACTGCGTTGCTACAGCGTGCTTCTATCTACAGCGGTAGGTAGCAGCACTGCGCGCAGGCACAGCATTGCCATCTTGTGAGCACTTAATGAACTACGTGAAATGAAAGTGGCGCGTGTATTTGAAACGGTTATTTCTTCGGACAGTTTGCTCAACTAAAACAACGAAATTTTTAAACGAGAAGTACGTAATGATAATTTTCTGTAGGAAAACACTAAATGGATTACATAATGAAACAGTTCACATAAGATGCAAGCAAATAATTCACTGCACACGGCAATGATCAGAATGTGTAATTTATTAAACTCACTAGTTTACGTATTATCAACGTTAGTGTAGTGCTTGTTATTTCCATCCCGCGCAAGAATGTAAGATCCGGCGCCAACCTAACATGTTGGCCAGTGAGATTTCCTTTCTCCTCCGCCAGCAGGGCACCACCCCAGCTAGAATAAGCTCTAAGCTCCCGACTGGTCTTCCGGTATGTGTGGTAGAGTAGTGGATGTGTCGTAGATATTTTAAGTGTGTGAGTATGTAGAGGGAGATGATAGCGACAAGAATGAAGAGAGGCATGTGGTCCGAGGCCCGTTCGTTAAGGTACTGCTTCGCCTGGTATGGACCAGAGAAACCATGGAATACTACTGATCAGAGCAGCCAGATGCTAGAATCCTTCACCAGACTTATACCAGAATTTGATCTTTTTAACTAGCTTTTAACGTTTAACTAGGAAAATTCCTCTTCGTCGTCACTCGAACCCAAGGATCTCTCGGACACATTTAAGCAAACTGTATTTATTCGGCACCATGCCATTTTGATTGACTTGCGGGATAAGTGCACGAACCTGCGGGAAATTTCATGGTGGGCGTATGTTCATAAACCAAGCGATTAGTTATATATATCTATCATTTCAAGCGCTCTACTACGACTGGAAGATTTAGATTGATGTGTATATTTCAAATGAGCCTGTATTTTATCTCAAGTAGTCTGTTATCTAATTTAATTGCAACTTGAAATGCAATCCTTCATTCAGACTCATTTCAATCTAGTATTTGATATTAGATTATCTAGCAGGAAGCTGTTTCGTATATATGGAAATGTTCATTTTCATATGTGTGTGTTTACGCACGCAATTTCATTTTCGGCCGCCCAGCGCGGCCAGCGACTAATTGGTCTGAAATTTTCAGGTTTAGTTTGATCTGTGTTGGGTTTAGGAATTGGAAGGATAAGTGCAGTTTTCCAGGAGTTTGGAAAGTAGTCAAGTCTGAAACATGCATTATATATAGCTGTTAGTGAACTGAGGATGGGATATGGTAAATGTTTAATTACAATATTAGGAATTAAATCTATGCCTGGTGATTTCTTGTTTTTAAGTTTGGAAATTATGTATTTGACTTCAGATGGGGAAATAAATTTAATTCTTTCATGAACTGTATGAAGTGGTGTGGCTAATGATTGGACTATGTTTTGGGTAAAGGAAATATTATTAAGGAGGTTATTAGTAAAAGAGAGTTCAAAATGATTTGCCAATAGTTCTGCTTTTTCAAAATCAGTAGTTGCTAATGTGTTGTTATTATTATTTTTTAATGTGAATAATTGTTTTTTCTCATTTGTTATATTTTTAATTGCAGACCAGAGGGAAGCAGAGTTACGTTGAAGCTGGGATATATAGTTTCTAAATTTAGAAAACCTGTATTGTTCTAGTTTACTTTAACTTCATGAGTAAAGCGATTTAAGGTAGTTTTAATATCAGGATCTCGAGTGATTTGCCACTTTCTACGAGTTACATGCTTGAGAGCAATTAAATTTAATATTTATTTTGGTAGGACAGGTGTGACTGATATGTTAGAATTATTACTTGTCTTTGTTGATAATTTAATAGCTTGTAATATATTTCTTTGTATTTTTAAAATTTCAGCATCTACATCAAATGGAGTATGGAGAGAAGTAGGATAATTATTTGTTTGAAGCATACATGACTGGAAAAGTTTCCAATTTATTTAACCTTTAATTAGGAAATTAGAATGTTTTGCTGTGGAATAACATTATTAAAGTTAAATAATACAGGATTGTGATCCGAGTTTAATGCTGGTATGCAGTATTGTGAGAGTGGGAAGTTAATATTTTATGAGACTGCAATGTCCAGAATATCTGGAGAAATGGTATTATTATATGGATAATGGGTAGGTTCAGAAGGGGAATGTATTGTCCAGTTATTCGTAGTTGCTAGATTAAATAATAATATACCTTGAGGGGTAGTCGTTTTACATCCCCATGCTTGGTGTTTTGCATTGAGATCTCCAATTAGTAATATTTTATCATTATTATTGAAGAGTAGTTCCAGGGTGTTTTTAGGTATTTTTTTTATTTGGGGGTTTGTAAGCTACTATTATTGTTAATTTTCCGACTGATAAATTTATCGTTATTGCTGTTATTTCTAATTCCTTGGAGGTAGGTACAAATATTTGTGAATGTTTGATTTTTCTTTTGATTACTATTGCTACCCCACCCCCACCATGTAAAGAAGCTCTATCTTCTCTGTATGTGATATAATTTGGAATATTAACTTTTTTAGCATTGTTTAGATGTGTTTCCGTAATACACGCTATGTCAATTTTTTGGTCATTTAGAAAATGTTTGAATTCATTTATTTGACGAAATAGTCCGTTGGCATTCCAGTTTAATAATTTTATTTTATGGTGATCCATTATTGATTATTCTTGGCAGTACTTCTATTATTAATTGCTGAATTTGTGGAATTAATATATTTAAAATCTGATTTGTTAAACTTGGAATATATTTATTAAAATCTATTGTAGTAGGTGGGGATGGAACAAAGTTATTTTCAAGATACGTTTGTGAATTTCTTGAGAGTGATGGTAGACGAGGGAAATTCTGTAAATTATTAATCAAAGGAGGAGGAGAAGTAGGGGAGGGTGGAGTTTTGGAATTTCTAGTTGGTCTTTGGTAGTATTGATGTTGGTTTTGAAGGGGGTTGAAAATTAAAGGATTTTGGACTGTATTTCCAATTGGATTTGAACTAGATTTTGAATTACTATTTTTGAAGAATCTACATCCTCTATAATTCGCTGTGTGATTTTCAAGACAGTTCACACATTGAGGTAGAGAATTTTTAGGTTTTTTACATTTAGTATAATGATGTTTTTCTATACATCTAACACATCTTGGTTCCAGTTTACAGTTTGCTTGTGTATGATTAAATAACTGACAATTTTTACATTGAATTGGTGAGATTTTGTTTCGAAATTTGACTTTTACAACACTATTGAATAATTTTCTTAATTTGATTATCTCCCTACTTTGATCACTGTCTAAGAGTTCCACAGCACACATTTCTAAGGCTTCTCTTTTTTTCCCAAAGAGTCTGTAAACAGTATTTACTGAGAATGTTTGACCTAATTCTAACTTAATTTCTTCGTTAGTATACGAAGTTGGTATGTCGTAAATAATAGCTGAAAGTACTCTTTTTGTTGGATCCCTATAAGTAAAATAATGAATGTTATTTAGGTCACAATGTTTTCTGTATTTTCTGTAGTCTTCTATTGTTTGGAAAAATATAGAAACATAGTCGTTTTTAATTTTAGTACTAAACTCATTATTTACTATTTGCTTAATTTCTAAGATAAATGAGTTGAAATTTCTTAGGGTACCTGAAGTTTTACTAATATTTATTGGGGGTATTTTTGCTGGTTCTAGGTTCGGAATAGTACTATCAGATTCATCTGTAACTTCATGGAGTACTTGAAACGGGTTATCAGTGGGAATATTATATACGGTTGGTAAATCTTGCGAACTGGCACTTTCTTCACTGCTCATACCTCGTTTACGTTTTGAACTATTATAATCACTTTGATGAGAACTTTCACTTAGATGAGATGCACTAATTTGAGTAGGATTTTGTAACTCACATGGGACGTCCATTGGGTTGTGAGAAGGATTTTGCTGAAGTAGCCGTTGAAGTTCCTGCGACTGTTGTCTTAGAAATAGTATTTCATGTTCCAAGGCTTGAATTTTTGCTTCTGGAGATGTGATTGCGTCAGTATTGTAATTAGGATTTTGAACCATGTTTAAATTTAAGTCGTTGCAGTTTGGAATAGGAACACACTGGTGAGCAGTTATAAGCGCCGACGAGATGGCCTCGGGTAACTCCATCTTGGAAGACCCAAGGTTCGCCCCTCCTATCAATACAAGGCGTTGGCGATTTACCTGGTAATCCGGCAATTATTGATGGCTCAAAGAAATAAGTTGGTCCACCTCCCAGCACGCACTCCCCACTTACAACTGACACGATTGTAGTTTAGCTCCCACTAGCTCGGAAACACAAAATTTTATAAAACTGGCACTGGTAACGTTAACAGAGCTCGACCTCAGAACGTCTGCACTGCTCGGCGTCACAGACCGGACTGGTGAACATGGTAATCGCTACCGCGCCTGTTTTTCGCCGTTGCTCGGCTGCCGCCCCCAAGCGAAGGCGCGCGGGGTCTGCAAAACACTTGTTCGCGGTAGCCGACAAAGACATTTGTCGGCGAAATACAGTGCGCGGTCAAGGAGTTTATTGCCACTCCCAGCCGGCCGCCTGGCCCTTGTGCACCGCGCGCGGCCGACCTTGGTGTCTGGAGGTTCGGAAGCGCGGTCGCGCGGCCACCCAAATCGACCTTCCTGCGCCTCGCGCGCCCCCACCACTCATCTCGGGAGCCCTCCATCGCAGGCCGCCCCCTCCGCGACCACCGCGTGGGAGGGGTGGTTTGCTATATATTTTTCGGTTGTGAGCCACCGCGAGGAGAGACATTCATTGAGGTTCATTATGTTCGGAGTTCGTATGTTCGGAACTCGGAAGCTCGGATGTAGATTGGGACATTCATCAGTCATGTGAGGCATTGTCACATAGGTTCGCGCGATCACTCGCGTCGAAGTGCTTCGCTGGAAGTTGTCTCTTGTGCATAGCCACTCAATAATCATCAAGCGGCAACGGCATATATTTCACTGAGGACTATAGGCTGCCCATCAGCATCATATAGCCATACTGGCGTGCTACATCGCTCGCATTTGCAGTCGCATCTATAGCGGTGCGATGGTGAACATGAGACCACGGCAGCACACACGCGTGGTCCACGTGCCTGAGTACTGAATATTCGCTCAGCTGGTACAGAGCGACTTATGCAACACATTCGCATCGCGGCAAGACTCCAGGCTCCAGCACCGGCTACAACTGTACGGGTACAACATACAACACCTCCGTAACCAGGTACCTGTTTCTCTTTCCGTAGGTGCCGAGTCAAGAAAAACATTCATTCTGAAGAGCATCTCTCACAGACATTCACGAATTGTATTAACGTTTGGTTTCATTTAGGCGTTAATTTGTGTTTTAGTCACTTTTAATTGTTTTAATTAATTTTATAAACTTTTTCTTGATTGTTTTGTACATTACTAATTTTAAGACAAGTTAGAATTTTATTAGTAATTCATCGCTCGGGCCCGATATGCATTTGTAAATAGTAGGATAAGTTATAATTGATTTTTATTTTTAGATTGTAAGTTTCATTTATTTTGCATACTCATTCCTCTTTTAACTTTCGGTTAATTAAATTACTATTAGTTCAATTTCTTGTTTTTATATTTCGGCCGACCGGTAGCGGTAGCTCAGTGCATCAACTGATGTCACTGCAGCGCCTCTAACCGGGAGGTCCTAGGTTCGAGTCCTGACGGCGGCAGGATTTTCGACACTAGCTTTTCAGCTAGGTCGAATTCAGCTGCTGTCTGGAGGAGAATTCTAGCGGCCGGCTGCTCTGATCGGTAGTTTTCCGTGGTTTCTCCGATCAACACCAGGCGAATGCCAGAGCAGTACCCTACCAAACGGGCCACGGACCGCGCGCGATCTGTCCTTCCTCTTCCTTGTCCTATCCTCTCCCCTTACACACACACTTACACTAACATGCACTACACTACCACATATTTCGGGAGACCGGTCGGGAGCTTAGAGCTTGTCCCGGCTGGGGCGGTGCCCCGCTGGTGGGAGAGTCCTGGTTAGGGGGTAACCCCACTAGCCGACGGTAGGTCGGCGCCGGATCTCGCCATCCAGCGGGGGAAGATCACCGCCATCTCCCGAGAAAAAAAACATGCACTACACTAACGGGACTAATGACCATAGCAGTTGACGCGCCCGGAAACATGAATCAATCAATCAATCAATCAATATTTCTGCCGAATCCTTTCATCCTCTTACGAGGTGGTCGTCCTGCCCTTTTCTTTAGTAGTCCTCTGGCTACATCACTCAGCTACCGGAGGCCGATATGTGTATGTAATTGTGCCAGCAGCAGAGTCCACGCTGTTGGCTCATCAGCGTGCGTGGCGCCGTGTGAGAGGTAGGTACCAGGTGAGTACCGCATCCGCACGCGCTCACACTGACAGATGCGCTAACGCACACAGTGTGAATTGTTCAAATTACCATAAAATAAAGGATTTTTTGCACAGTTTAGTATCTTGGTGTATTTGAGAGTGCTTTGATTGCGTTTCACACAATATCTTCATTATGCTTTAATATTGTGATAATACAAGTATTAGTCATCAGAGGCGTAGCTACGTTCTCGAAGACCACGGTACAGAATGTTGAAATGTGGCATAGAGTATAGCCTACAATGTTTGGCCGTGTCAATACATGAACATGATTAGACAGTGCATGCAGGAAATCGACTCATAGAGGAAGTGGATAGGAAAATAGGTTTTTACTAGATTGATTCATTACATCCGATTTTGCTGAATGACGGAACTGGATTATCTAATAATCCAGGAGTGCTTATAGGGTTCGTGGATTTTGTGAATGTTATGGTAGTGCAGTAAAAAGCTCGTCAGTAAAATATGCTTTTAATCAAGTTTGACACAATTAAAAGGCTTAACATTTCGGCTCCATTCTTCGCCTAATACACATCTTTGCTACTGGGATATCCCAAATATTTTGTGAATTCACAATTATGCGCGAACTGCTACTGCTTCTCTTCAAAAAATCAATAATTTTCAGCATCAATATCAATAAGTTCAACTCTAAATCGTAACCACACGAGATAGACTTTAAGAATGAAATGGACTGTAATTGCTAATAATTAATAATGTTTATTACGGCGAGTTCAATTATAACAAGAAACTACTAAAACTATAACAGTATACACTGCTTCGTATTCTTTGTATCGGTTCCGCAACATTATACTACTACATGAACCTGTAAAAATGTTTCCAACCTCGAAAAGTGTGTCTAAAGGGACAGTAACATCAATAATAACATATTTCTGTGATAACTTTTTCTAACCATGTTTTATCTGGTAGGTTGACGTCGACCTTGCAATCTGCGGTGTCTCCAACAACCTAGAAGAACTTACATTTTATCTTCAGAAATGAAACTGGTCTAAACTTGTCATATTAAACCTCTTTCTCAATCTTTTACTAATTTATCAGCCAATGCCTGAGAGACCAGCGCAGCAACGTTGTTGCACCAGGTCATATATTCTGTTTCTACCAAAGCAGAGTATTTATGAATTACGTGTTGTACGGTTTCGCCTGGTTGGTTGCAAAGCCCACAGCGGTCTACTACACCCATAGCCCCAGTCACACGACTTTGAAAATTGCTAGTGGGGATTACTTCGTCCTGAGCAAAAATGACGGGACCTTCTGCCTCAGTGAGGAGTCTGTTCTGTTAAAGAGGGGGCGGACGATCCCACGTTCACTCTTTGGTAGTGCCTGCTCTCAAAGTCCACTTCATTGATATTCAGAGGCTTAAACTCCTTATCTATTCCACACTGCTTTATACACAACTGTCTTTTTTATAAGTAATCGTGAAGTATATTGATAAATTTCGCGCTCAAAATCTGGAATCCTATCTCCATTCCAAAGTAAGTAGAATCTTAATTGAACTGTTGGGATGATAAATGCGATACTTGATATTTGCAATTTCAACTTTTCAGTTGTTATCCGGAGAAGAAAACATTTATGAATTACGTGTTGTACGGTTTCGCCTGGTTGGTTGCAAAGCCCACAGCGGTCTACTACACCCATAGCCCGTCATACGACCTTGAAAATTGCTAGTGGGGATTACTTCGTCCTGAATAGAAATGACGGGGCCTTCTGCCTCAGCGAGGAGACTGTTCTGTCAAAGGGGGACGGACGATCCCACGCTCACTCTTTGGTAGTGCCTGCTCTCAAAGTCCACTTCATTGATATTCAGAGGCGTAAACTCCTTATCTATTCCACACTACTTTATACACAACTGTCGTTTTTATAAGTAATCGTGAAGTATATTAATAAATTTCGCCCTCAAAATCTGGAATCCTACCTCCATTCCAAATTAAGTAGAATCTTGATTTGAACTGCTGGGATGATAAATGCGATACTTGATACATGCAATTTCAACTTTTCAGTTGTTATCCAGAGAAGAAAGCATTTATGAATTTCGTGTTGTACGGTTTCGCCTGGTTGGTTGCAAAGCCCAAAGCGGTCTACTACACCCATAGCCCGTCATACGACCTTGAAAACTGCTAGTGGGGATTACTTCGTCCTGAATAGAAATGACGGGACCTTCTGCCTCAGCGAGGAGACTGTTCTGTTAAAGGGGGGCGGACGATCCCACGTTCTGTCTTTGGTAGTGCCTGCTCTCAAAGTCCACTTCATTGATGTTCAGAGGCGTAAACTCCTTATCTATTCCACACTGCTTTATACACAACTGTCGTTTTTATAAGTAATCGTGAAGTATATTGATAAATTTCGCCCTCAAAATCTGGAATCCTACCTCCATTCCAAATTAAGTAGAATCTTGATTTGAACTGTTGGGATGATAAATGCGATACTTGATATTTGCAATTTGAACTTTTCAGACCAGTTGTTTTCCAGAGAAGAAAGCCAAATGCCGCAGTCAGTGCCCTAATATTGCTGATAAGAAACGGATCGTGATAAAATATTCAGGCAAAATTTCATATATAGGCAAAATTTCAATTCAGGCAAATATTCATATATAGGCAAGACACCAGCGGACACGTGGGGGAACGGATGCCATGCCCCTTGATTTCATTATATTCATGATAAATTCACTGAATTTATCCAAAGCAATTGTCTCATATTGATCGCATCATTTACCAAAGAAGAGAATTAGCTTGTGGCTAGATGAGAAGTACTTTCAAAAATCTGTAAGAAAAATCCAAATCATTTTATAAGCGAAATGAGTTGATTTAATACACAGGTGAGTCACGTAACTGTAGCACCTCTTGTAACTTTTAAACGGTTCAAGTTATTGCAATGCAGTTTCACGAAAGTGTATGAAGGAATGGGGCTAATTGATAAGTGTATTTATTTATATTTTATACGTTGTATTTTACGAGATATTTGAGGTAACTTTGTTTTTTTTCAAATGGAACAATACATATTTTTCAGTCTATCATGACGACGGTAAAAAGAAGAATTTAATGATATACATATTGTCATATGTTAGATAAGCATTTTTTGAGTAATTTTGGTTGTTTTGCGTCTAATGTTTAACGGATATTTTGAATGTAACAGCCCTCCACGCAAGTAGATGATCTTGCACAACAGCCCTGTGGAAGACCACGATAAGATGGTCGAAACGTCGGCAACACAGCCTTCGACGCGGCGTCACCTGGACAGCCAAGATCATCTACATGACTCTGGCCGCGGAAGCCTACGACTGCCCTCCACGCAAGGCCACGCAGCGCTCGACCAGCAAACGCGCGCTCGGGAAAGAGAAGCTGATTTTAATATATCATAATACCAAACATACTCCAAATATTTACGAAATTGTTGCAATTTTCTCCTGAACTCTGCTTTCCATCCCTCCGCGTTTTCAGATTTTTTGTCTTTCGTCGATTCAAGGAATTGACGGATTGAAAATAAAGGTTTTTCATAAGTATGTATTGTAATGAAATTGTTTATTACTTCAACTCCATTGAAGGAGCACGGAATCCATTAAAGGGATTTTACATCGAAGGATATTAATGAGATCTTGAAGCAAAACACAATAAGGATAAATAATTAGACTGTACAAAGAATATTGCACATTTCAAGCAAACAATTTTAATGTTAATAAGCATATAATATAAACTTAGCGATAGGAACAAAGGGATAGTTATTATCATTATCTTTCTGCATTTATCTTTCTGATAAAAAAATTGGAGCTATTTTTGAGAAAATGGCGTTTCAGCGTTTCTGAAAATGCGGAATTTTGAGCTCATTTTAACATAAAACTGTTGAGTTTTCGAGAAACGTTGTATGACATTATTTAAAACATATATACTCATAAATTTCATAATGTGAAGAAACGGCCTCTAATGTAAATATTACCGACGCGAGAGACAAGTCAAAAAAATTATATTTGTGTAATTTTTGAAAAAAAAAGTCGGGTGCACTTGGTACTACCCCTACCAAACATGTAAGGAAAAAATTTCGAGCCATTTTTGAGAAAATCTTCTTTTTGTGAGTTTTTAAAATTGCAAATATTTCACGCTCTATTGCACGAAAACTACTGATTCAGAGTTAACCGTGAGAAGCGGACCTATGCCACCTTTATAAGTGTATTTTACTCTATTCTTACAAGAAGTTTAAAGAATAAATTTGGAGCTATTTTTGAGAAAATTTTGAAAATGTCCCGGGGTCTTTATGTAAAGTACCCCCAAATTTTAAGAATACTTTTCAAAATTTCCAAACTTCAACTAAAGCCAGATCGACGTAGGATTCTTCGATTTGAAAAAGATCGTACGTGTGGTTTAGGCGCTAGTAGTGTTCACAAACGAACGGGCAGACAGATAGATCGACGGTTGTTTTGAAAAAAAAAAACACTTTTTCGGAGGACCCCAAAACATGTATATCCGATGAAATCTCTAAATCGATTTTCCTCAGCATTACATGACTTTCTCTATACAACTCCCGTATATACGTATGCAAACGAGAAAGTAAAATAAGCATCAACCGCCCTTTAAGACATTTTAGGCACTATTAGATGTTCTCAGTAGATATATTTTTTCTTGATTAATGAACATCTTCAATTATTTTCCACAAGTTCCTAAAGGAACTATACATGATGATATTGTATTAATGAATGTATTTATTAGGAAGTTTTCTGATAGGGAGGCTTGAGAATAATTTCTTGGGTGGGTGTTTGATTGGTTTTAGGATATATTTTGATTATGGTTTTTGTTATTGATTGTAGAAAAGTTTTGAAGTGGTTGGGTTTACGGTAAGTTTAGGAAGTGAGCTAGTGGAGAGGTGTTGAGTTCTGTTGGTGGGTAATTCTCTTTCTGAAGGTTCAAGTGGTGGTTTTCTTTTCATTTATTTTTTTGAAATAAGGAAAGTTTTTATTTCTAATAACCGCACGATGGTTTCCTTTGCAGTTAGCACAAATACGTGTTTGAAGTTTTGAGGGCATGATACAGAGTAGTGGTTTCCTGAACAGAAGGCACATTTAATCACATGATTGCAGTTATTTTTGTGTGTCCGAAATTCAAGCATCTTTGACATTGTAGGGGGCCGTTGGGTCTTCGTTTTCTTTCAGTTGTCACTCGGTGGTTGTATATTTGATTCATGGTTAATATCAGTGGCGGCTCGTGCTTAAGTTGTATGGTTGCACAACTCCCAGAAAATGCAAATGATCACATAATATCTTAGGAATACACATTTTCCTTTTAAAATATTCAATATTCAAGATATTGCAGCAATATCGATGTATATGAAATCATTTTGAAGCCAAAGAGAATCAAACTGGCGCTCTCTTCGGTGTCTGGTGCCTTGCCAGGGATTTCACCGCGCTCTTGGCTGTATTAATGGATTTACTGCACTTCCTCTTTGGCCCTTCGATTGACCACGGGAACATACGGCCTTTTAATTGGGCAACCAGGCAGGTGACGCTCTAGCTCTGCGTAACGACGGAAGGGGAATACCCATATTCTGTCTTCGTCTGACCCACTGCAACGTAGTTTTATGATTTTCGCTTGTTATTGAAAGTCCACAAGTACGGTCATTACTGACGATATGCAATTGTTCATATTTTGAGATTTGTTTTCATTTGATATTAGGATTGTTGTTTCAAAACGTACATTTGATGAGTTTGTGTAAAGGTGGCCGTTCTGGATGACAGTCTCTTAGGTGTCGCACGGAAGCCAGTGCGGCTGCAGCTGGACAGCAGTTTGTGATCGTTCTTGTGAATACGAATGTTTGTCGAAAATCTTTCATTATTGCCAAATATACCAGGATAGTGAAGTTTTCGAAATGAAATAATGTGTGAAACGTGTCGAAGCAATAGTGCTTGTTGCAATACGCTGGAGTCGAATTTAAGTGCCCAGTGGCAATCGAAGCCGGAACCACGTGCGCGGGAGGTATACTATAAATATACCTTACGCGGACCCGACGCATAAAATTATTTAAGTAGTGTTTCAAAATAGACTATTACTTAACTTAGTGTTAATTAATTTGAACTTGCTACATTTTTATTGTATATTCGTATTTTGAATTTTGGAAATAACATTCCGTCTTTCGATGGAGATGCAACCTCCAGCCTGTTGGGGCACCAGCCGCCACCGGTTAATGTAGTTTCTAGAGGTTTGTTTCTACTAAATTCAGCTACTACAAGCGGAATGTCATTATTGTCTTTTTTTATTTATTTAGTCATAAACAGTCAAAAACTGTATGTGACGTGTGGGGGAGAAAATCGTTTGGAGGAGAAAAATTTGGGAGAAAGGAGAAAAAATAGGGGAGAAACCGTATGGAGGAGAAAAAATGTTTGTAAACGAGTTACTATTATTATGGATGGGTGGCGCTGAGTAAGGTCTCCAAGTATTTCAGGTTCTGTGATTGACTGATTGATAAATGTTTTTGAATTCCACTGAGAATTTTTTGCTGGTAGGATCTTTATAAGAATGAAAACTTTTTGAGACAATTAGGTATTTCACAATGCTTCTGAAGTCGATTACTGATATTGAAACTATTTTCACTTTGTTATTCTTTGTTAAATTTGGGGTCACTTTATCTTTTAGTTCTTTTATGAATTTGTTAATATTTGTGATGTTGGCAACATATTGGAGGAATATATTTCACTGATATTTTCTTTTAAGTGATTGAACCTATTTCCTTCTGGTTTCTAAACAGAAGAAAAGAGTAAATGTTTACAAACGCAAAAAATGGCGTTTGGACTAAAACCAGAATGGTTGCCGTTTGTAAATCAGATACAATAAAAATAAATTAAAGATGTTTTTCAACAGCCAAACACAAGGAAATTTATGTACAAAATATAATTTTTTTTCGAGATGGTCGAGCAACCAATATATTAAATTCTGGACCACTTAAAATGGACTGACCATTAGACGTTGAGTTACTTAATTTACTGAATTCGTTGCCTACTGGTTCGTTGTACACCTAGTCTGAATGTTGTTCTTGGACTGATGACGCACTATCGTGACAAGTACCCGCGCTCTTTCTTTTTGGGTTTTGAAGGTTTGAATTGTCAACCACTGACCTTCCTCGCTGTGTTCCGTTGCCTGGTGACTCGCAGATGAGCCCGTCTCGTGCTGTTGCCGTGTTGAAGGCTGCTACGTGGTCGTCGACCTGACTGCTACTCAGGTTGGGAACTGGCAATGGCGACGCGTCCATGACTTCGCCGTCTGCTGCGATGTTGTGTAATGAAGACACTGTTCCGTTGAATGTATATTTACTATCGCAATTATTGACTGCAATCAGGGCTTGGCTGTTTGCCTGCCCTTTGGATGAGGGTATGTCATAAGACATAGTTTAAAAAAAGAACTCGCTGTGAACACTACTACGTAGAACTTTCCCTTCGAGCTGAAACGATACGGAGCTCCGCTCTGGTCGGAGGCTCGTTCGTGAATGCTTAATTTCTCTAGTAACTATTTGCTTACCTTCCAATACATTACGATTTTTTAAAAAATTTGTTGCGTTATTGTTGATGCACCGCGTCCCTTAACCCTTATTGGGCGTTCAGCGCTTTTTTCTGGAGTCGTTCCTCTGTTATTGTGTAATTATTACCCTGAATAATTACTATATTTGTTAAGTGTCCTCACGTCGCAGTCAGTCAGAGCCTTTTATCCCTTCGGCCAGAGGCTCGCCGTCGTTAGATCCCGGGGTTCCTGGCCGGTCACCCAACCAGGAGCCCACGAGTCTCGAATTCGCTTAACCTTCGAGACTTCACGGAGCGTAGTTAACGAATTCGGCTAGCTCCGCCGGCATTGGATGGATTATGCCTTTTCCTTTGACTGGCATTATCATATAGCAATCTGAAACTAGTGCTGTCACTACAAAACATACTTTCTGGCATTATTTGCAACTGCTCCACAATATTATACTACAGTATAATGTTTTAATATATTACATAAACCTGCACAGGTGTATTCAAGAAGAAAAAAATTGCACCGAAACTCGAACTCGTGTCTTCCAAGTCAACTCAATTAGGTATTTCGAAGTAAATGAGGCCTGCGTCTTTCTCTCGGGCATTCTTTATGCAATCGGAAAAAAAATTGGATCTATTTTTGAGAAAACGTTGAAGCATCGCGAAAAGTACCCTCAAAGGTCAGAATATCCGTTTCAAACTCGCAAAGCCAGAGTTCGTTTAGATCGAATAGGGATTATCAATTTTAGAAGAAATCGGCTGAATGGTAAAGAAGAGAAAATATTATAATAGCGCAGCGGAAAATGGCGAATTTTTAACAGAAAAAACTCTCATTGCCGAGCTCTGGTAACGAAAGAGTGGATAAATCTTGTTCTTCCTCTAACGCATTGTGTAGACGGAATCCATATTTTGTGGGCCCCTGATAACGAAAGATCGATTGACGGCAAAACGTGTCAGTTCGTTCGTCCGTAGTCAGCTTAAACTGCTAGCATCTAAAGTCTTCGGTCGAGTTTCTTCAAAATTGCTATTTGCCGATTCGATGGCCGAGATCACTAAGACAATAGTGTCGTAGCGGTCTAGGACCGAAGGGTCGCGGGTTCGAGTCTCGCCGCGAAATTGGTTGTATTTGTATTCGACTTTCACCCCTTATCATCACCACATCGATTCATCTTCATAGTTACCATACCGTTAACTGCTATAGTGGTCGCTAATGACCTAGATATTGAAGCATCCTTAAAAAAGTTTTAAAAAATGGTATTCCTTGATCTGTTTAACACTCTATTACTATCCTAAAAAACTCTTGCGTTGTTGCTGTCCCCGTATCTAAGATACATGACAAAAATTCCATAATATTTCCAATTTTTAGATAAATATTTTTGGAAAATGATGTAGAATACTAGAATTAAACCTTTATCTTTCTATTAACAAAAAATATAAAATGCCATGTAAAATCTTCTAAAAAATGCTGAGAAAATATCTTGTAAAATTCTCAGACACAATTGTGATTAGTGCTATAAAAATAATTTGTTTAAAGTAATTACTCCAACCAGTTGTTTGAAAATAGCACATCGCTTTGCACTAATATTGGAGTATAGCGTTACAATTTTTAAAAATCTTAAAATAATTTTTACCGACAGACTACACAATTACTAATATAGTTTTGTTACAAATACTCTATATTTGTTGATCAAATGGCTTCAGAAGTAATTACTGCTTGGAATTGTTTATAAAGAGGCATCAATCTTCAGAGTGAAGTTCAGAGTTTGTTTAATTCATGAATCACCCTATCATGAATTAAACAAACTCTCACAGAATAATAAAAAGTTGCTATTAATTCTTGGTAAACCTTCCAGTTAGCTTTGTTGAAATTCCATCTTGTGAGTGGTTGTTGAATGCCGATGTTACTGGGGAAAAGGTTAATATGAGTGAAAATAGGAAAGTGATAACCGTCATGTGGATTACTAACAAGGTGTACCAGTTACATTTTGGTGCTATAGTTGCCGAACATATAGTGAGGTGAATTGTGCTGTAGGTACCAGAACTCATGTTGAAGTGCATTGGAGCACCACTAATTAGTACGATCAAGTCCATATCTTGTATTACTGATTCAATGCACACACCTCTGGGGTCCTTTTTTGAACCGCATAGAGTGTTATGGCTATTAAAATCTCCAAGTATTATAAATGGGTGAGGTAGATGATTATTAATTGACTGGATCTCTCTTGCAACAAATGGATAACTATTCCGTAGATAAACATTACAAATATACAGTGAAATCGGAGATTGGATTTCAATAGCTACTACGTCTATTTCAGTTGAAATGTTGATTTTTTTTTAAAATGGTATGTAATCTTTAACAAATATAGCAACTCCACCACTGGCTATATTGGAAGAGGTCCTGTTGCTGTTAAAACATTTGAAAACTTTTATTCTTCCTGAACGTTTTGCTTAAGGTTGGTTTCTTGTAAGCAAATAATGTCTGGTGATTGAGTATTCACATCTTGACATTGAGTATTAACATCTTTCAAATCTTGTGTAAAATCAATTTACATTCCATTGTAAAATTTTCATAAGTGTATATTATTATTTACAAAGTTATTTAGGATTTTGTATTGATTGGATTTGATCAAACTTTCTTCAATTAGAATCCATGATTGAGGTGTCTAAACTTGTATCAGAATCAGTTTCTTCATACTGCTGCAGAGCTCTTTTCAAGTCACAACTGCCTTCTATTGTCCTCTATCTTCAACCACCTCATGCCAAGTCCTAAACCCTAGTCTCTTAATGTTCTTCATAACATCATTTTTCCAACTGATTTTCGTCTCCCTTTCTTTCTTGCTCCAGTTGGGTGCCATTTTATTTTTTTAATTTTTTTTTTAATTTGTTGCGTCTACTTTGACACAACGCGTCTCCAAGCCCCTTGGGGGGGTGTTGAGCGCTTCTCGGAGTAATCCTCTCATTACTTGTTGCCAGCGCTTGTTTTTTGGAGTAATCCTCCGTTAATATTGTCTGTCGCGTCTCGTCGCAGTCGGTTGTCAAGAGGACCGCCAAGTAGCATCTCCGCGTACGCGCCTCCTACTGCGCGCTCCTGCGTCACTACCCTGCGGCCAGAATTAGGCAGGAATAAGGATAGGGGTAGGGTTTAGGACACTTCACAGGGGTTGGACTAGCCCTTGTGACACAGCCGAACTGGTTTTGTTGGAACAAATTTCACATGAGATCCGACGGGAATCGAACCCGTACCTCAGTGGTGAAAGGCTTGCGACTTTGCAATGAGCCACGAGTTCAGCTCTAAGAGTTTATTTGTAAATCTTCGTCACCATTCTTTCTTCTTGCATTCGACATAGGTATCCAAACCAGCCAAGCCGAAGAGAGATAATATGAATTAGAATGGTTTTAGATTTGATGATGGCTTCAATTTCATGATTGTATCTTATCCTCCAGAGATGGCCAAAGATCTTTCTCATTACTTTCTTTCGAATATATTTAGCCTTCTAATGTCATTTTCCTTTATGTATATTCTATAAATTATTTAAATTGCTGAAAATTTGGGGGAAATTTTTCTTGATTAGCCTCTATAAAACTTTCAGTTGGTGCAATAAGATCATTAACTGATGTTATTGGGGTGTGCTGGGGTGTAAGAGAAGATGGGCATTTTGTTATATCTTACTTTTTTGTATTCCGTATTTGTTTTATTCATAATATTGTGATTGTCACTGTAAAAATTAAGGCCTCTTTACAAACAATTGCAAGCAGTAATTAATTCTGGAATCATATAATCAATAAATGTAGAATATTTGAAACAAACTTGTGTTACTAATTGTGTAGTCCACCTATAAGATATAATTTAATGATTTCTTTTAAATTTGTGACGGTGTACGGAATTTCGGTACAAAGCGCTGTGCGATTTTCCAACATTTGTTTGTAGTAATTAATTTAAACAAATTATTTTTATAACATTAGACGTCTGGTGATGGCATCAAATCAATATTTTCTATATTCCGCCGAGTAGTTGTTTTCTTTGTGAGAGTTTGTTTAATTCATAATAGTGCAATTGTCACTGTGAAGATTGAGGCCTTTTAATAAACAATTACAACAGGAATTAATTCAGGAGACATTTGATCAACAAATATAAAGTTATTGTAATAAAAGTGCGTTAGTAATTGTGTATTTCGCCGGTAGGAATAATTTCTTTTTATTTGTGACGATATACTCGAATTTTGCTGCAATGCACTGTGCTATTTTCAAATAACTAGTTGGATTAATTAATTTAATCAAATTATTTTTAAACCACTAGACGTCTTGTGGTGGAACTAGTTAAATAATTTCTGTATTCCGCCGAGTAGAGTTTTTCTGTAAGAGTTTGTTTAATTCAGGATAGTGTGAAGATCTGAGAAGATCAAGGTCTCTTTATAAAGAATTGCAAGCAGTAATTAATTCTGGGGTAATTTCATTGACAAACATAGAGTATTTGCAACAAAAATGTGTCCGTAATTCAGTAGTCTACCGGTACAAATAAATTTTATGATATTTTAAAATTTTTAAGCTATACTTCAATATCGATGCAAAGCGGTGTGCTATTTTGGAACAACTGGCTGGAGAATTGCATTTAACAAATTATTTTCATAACACTGGACGTCAGGCGAACAATAATTTCTGTGTTCCACCAAGTAGTTGTTTTTCTGTGAGTATTTGTTTAATTAGATTTACAAACACTTGGTGTAATTAATTTAAACAAATTATTTTTATAACACTAGATGTATGTTGATGGAAACAGTGCAGTAATTTCTATATTCCGCCCAGTAATTGTTTTCTGTGAGAGTGCGTTTAATTCATCATTGTGTGATTGTCACTGAAAAGATTGAGGCCTCTTTATAAACAATCGCAGGCGGTAATTAATTTTGAAGCTATTTGATCAACACACATGTGTATTTGTAACTAAACTGTGTTAGTAATTGCGCAGTCCGCCGGTAAGAATTAATTTTAAGATTTTTTCAAATTGTGACGCTATACACCAATATTGGTGCAAAGCGGTGTGCTATTTTCCAACTATTGGTTGCAGTAATAAATTTAAACAAATTATTTTTAAAACACTAGTTGTCTGGTGATGGAACCAGCGCAATAATTTCTGTATTTTGCCGAGTAGTTGTTTTTTTGTGAGAGTGTGCTTAATTCATGATACTTTGATTGTCACTGTAAAGATTAAGGTCTCTTTATAAACAATTGGCGCAAAGCCCTGTGCAATTTTCAAACAACTTTTTGGAGGAATTAATTCAAACAAATTATTTTTATAACATAGACGTCTGGTGACCGAACCAATTGAATAATTTCTGTATTTCGCCGATTATTTATTTCTCTGTGAGTGTTTGTTTGATACATGATAGTATGATTGTCACCGTGAAGGTTAATGGCATTTTATAAACTATTGCAATCAGTAATTAATTCTGGAGCCATTTCATCAACAATAAGTAATTGCGTGTTCCGCTGGTAAGAATTAATTTTATGATTCTTTTTAAAAATTGTGGTGGTATACTGCATTTTATGTATTTTTGTTATTCTCGTTAATGGTGAGTGCCGTTTATAAACAATTGTGTGTCGGACGTAATTCTGGTGTCGTGTGGTCAATAAATATATTCTATTTGCATGAAATTGGTGTATGGGAATCTTTGGTTTCTGATATGAAAGTATTTTACGATTTCTAACGTTAATTTTTCGTTTGGTTCAATTTGTTTTATTTTTTAAACAATTAACATTTATAATGATATTAAAATGAAGTATTTTTTTCTTTACAAAGGTTAAATTTGTTAATTTTATTTCTAGGATTGCCATTTTTTGTAATTCTTGATTGGTTCTTTGAATTTTTAGACACACATTTATATTTTATCAATTTTTATTTTAAATATTTTTCATTTTTTAAAGACCAACGTTTCAAGTGTCATTGGCCTTCTTCTTCAGGGTCGAATGAAATTAAATACACATAAATTAAAACAAAAAAGTTGGAATAATGAATATCATTATAAATTGGATAAATAAAAATTTGCATACACTTACGAAAAATGGCACATAATAGACCTTTTAATAATAATTCAGAATATTGCCAATATATTAAATTACCTTTCATTCCGTTAATTAATTTTCATCTGAAATTTGTTTTAGAAAAATACAATATCAAAATAAGCAATTCCATATTAAATAAAAATACATACATAAAACAGAAAAAGATCCTGCCTCTAAATTAGAACTAAAAGATGTAATATATTCCTTAAAACGCCTACAGCGTAGTTGCTGTTACGTAGAATAGACTTCCAGAAAATTAAAAGAACGTGTAAGAGAACAAAAAACAACATAAAACAAGTAGAAGACAAATAAAACTCGTTAACTAAACACAGATTTGACAATGATCATCAATTTGATTTTCTTAATCCCACTATATTAAATAAAGAACCAAATATCATTCCAGAATTACTAAAGAAACTCTTTATTTAAAATTCCTCAAACAAACAGTAAATACTATGAGAGAGAGGAATACTTTCACGAACCTATATGTCCCCATAATCTATATTTTTAGCACTACACAATTTTTCTTTTCCTCAACACCAACTTCACCTACTCAAACCACCATCATCTGTTAAAATATTTTGCTATTGGTTTATATAATTTTATACAAGTTAGGAGGCTGTGAATAAAAAACACGAGTCAGATATTATTATTTCAAAATCAAAAGATACAACATATTACTAAAATTCAGGTGAATCACGAAATTTTATAAAATTCATTGATGCAGTTTCACTCGCAGGTTGTACTTAATCTATTTTATATTTTTATTTAGCCAATTTACAATGATATTCAGAATTCCAAACTTTTTAAAATTTATCTATATTTAAGTCCACTAGACGCTGAAGAAGAAGGCCAATGATCTTCGAAACGTTGGTCTCTAAAAAACTTAAAAAATAAAAATGAAAATTAATAAAATATAAATGTCTGTCTAAAAAACCCAAGGACCTATCAAGAATTACAAAAATTAAAATGGAGTAATTAAATAGTAAATAATTAATACTATTCTGTCAGATTTTTCTCATAATTTCTGTTGTATTTTTTTTCGTGGCTAGCTAGCTTTAGTCTAAAGCTAGCTGAACCTCGATTGTTTAGAAAATGGCTGGCGTAATTAATTTAAAATTATGACAGTTAATGAGTAATTAATTAGTATTAAATAATGGCATGTAGTTTGTTGTGGTCCGCTATGGGTGGCTAGCCAGTTTCAGAGAGGTGCTCTGGACTGGGCTCCCGGCACCTGTGGTAGTGTAATGCATGTAAGTGTGTATGTGTGTGTGTGAAAAACGTGACAAGAGAAAGCAGAGATTGCACGCGGTCCCTGACCCGTTTGTTAGGGTACTGCTCCGGCATTCCCCAAGAGTTAACTGGAGGAACCACGGAAACTTCCGATCAGAGCAGCTGGTGCTAGAATTCTCCGCCAGACAGTGGCTGAACTCGACCAAGCGTTCTAGCTAGTGTTGAAAATCCTGCCAGCGTCGGAACTGAAACCGTAGGACCTCCAGACCAAGGCACCGCAGTGTCATCAATTGATATCGTGAGGACACCTAAGCCGGTTATATTGATCTTAATTTATGATGTCCACATTGTATCAGCCTATTGTTTGTACACTTTTGCAAAACGAATATTTTCTTGTCTTCATGTTTGATGTTTGTTCCCTAACTAACCTTAGAATTTTGCATAAGACATTTCTGGGAAGTATGGTCTAGGCATAAAAAATGCACACATTTTTGGAATTTTTACATTTTTAATTCAGAAAGTTTCTCGCTGATTAGACCAGCACAACACGAGGAGAAAGATTGAATCCTTGAACCTGGAAACCTGTTATGAATTATAATAATCCTAACACTGGCGGGGGTAAATATGACCTCAAAGGTAACCATGTTACTCTTTGTTTTAAAGAGAACAATGGAACCAAATAACACAATGCGTAGCCTTAAAAAACAGACAACAAAAGAAACTTGGGAGAATCTTGTTACCGTTCATAAACACATATTACCCCACTAGCATAATTTCTCAGTGGGAGGTGTCCAGGTTTAATAGCTGATTCTAAAATCGTTTAAGTAAGACTGTCCTCATCATTCTGAGTAAAAACTTTTTCCACAAGGATGATGATGACAGTTTTATTATCTATATTACTAATTCTAACATATTTTTAAAATGATCAAAAGAAAGTTACATAAAATAGATATAAAATATAAAATAATAGATATTTCGTTTAAACACTGTAAAATCTATACTTAACAAAAGAATTAGTGCAAAACCCTTTTCCAGTGGGTTCGTAAACCCAGCATTGCGGCAAGATCCCGAAAAGCTGACCAAAATATGAAAACATCCAAATTTAATGAAACTTTATATACAATGGTTTTTGGGAACGCTGATTACCATTCCATTGTCAAAATTGCAAAAACAAAATGGCGGATCTAATATGGCGGATTAAAAGTTAAAAATTTTTTAAATTTTCATAAAAATTAGTAAAAAGGGTTTTATGGGTTTGCTGATACCGATTCCAATGTTAACATTGCAAAAGAACAAAATAGCGATTTAAAAATTGAAAAACGTTAAAAGTGTTTTCATAAAAATTCGTAAATAGATTTTATGGGTTCGTTTATTCCGATGTAAGCATTGTAAAAAGCAAAATGGCGGATAAAACATGGCGAATTAAAAATGAAAAACATTCTAAAAACGTTTTAATCGTTAGAATCTTTAGGCTGTGTGAAATGCAGAACAGCAGTTATTTTGACATTTCAATAGCTAAATAGTAGAGAATGTAATTCTTACAAATTTTGTTGTGACGCGCTAAAGAACTTATACATGTTTTCCATTTAAAAAATAAAAGAAAACAATTTAATTGTATCACTTTGTTTCAAAATTAATTATCAAGCAATTTAAGCATGTATTCTTAAGTATTTGTAAAATATATAAACACCATCACGATTTTCGTCCATTATTGGATTATGAAATAGGAAAAACGAAAACTTTTACACGGGTTCAAAGAAACGGCTGATCTTTGTGCTTTGTAAAAGTTGTTCGCTAAACGACCACGTTTCCAATGATGTTGAGTATCACTGTGTCACCTTGGGTCTTTGCTAACCGTGGAATTATATATTCGGGGAACCAGTCTACCCAACTACTTACTTAAAATTCCTCAAATACGTAAAAACCTTTTTTGGTCTTTTGGCCACCTTTTCGGGATCTTGCCACAATTTGAGCGGTTTGGAAACAGCATTTCTAGGTTAACCGTTAAAGTAACGTTCAAGTGTTTTACAAACTTTTGCATGAATAAAATCAACTCTGCACCACTTATTTTACACGTTGCACTATATTTTTCATCTAAAGCAATATCAGATTTAATTAATAAATCTATGTTAATGGGTCCTCCTATCTATTGAATTCACTGCTTCACATTTGGTAGGTTATAATTTCAAAAAATGTATTCTTTAATATATTCGGTCAGTGTAATTAAATTTAATACAAAAAATGATTTTTGTTATAATTCTGATGATACTCATGAAAACAATAAGCAGAAACGAGAATATGGAATGTGACGAAGGCCAGATGTGTAGAGTTCCCAGAATTCTATTTCCTAGGAGACCGATACCTATTTGTGGGAGGTGAAGAGCAACCATGTAAGGGACAGTGGTCAAGAAATTCACATTTTTCTGTAGCCTCTGTCATCTGGCTCTCCTCGTCCCAAGGGCATTCTGGTGCAGAGGAAAGACTCTCCTTGGCGTCTTCGTTGGATGGTTTTAAACGCGAACCTCCGTGCTGATTAAACCGGCTTCTGGATTTTTTTCGCGCGAGAAGTCTGTCGAAACTGCTCCGTCCCTTGACCTCTTTCTTCCCAACAGGCTTCACTCTTGCCTCTGGGAAAGATGGGCTCTCAGGAGATGGAGTCGGGCTTGAAGAAGAAGAAGCGCTCCTCCCTTGGGCAGAAATATTTATTTCTTTGTGACTTGGAGTTAGTTCCAGTGGTTCTCTCGTGCTGATCATCTCACCTGACATCCGATTACCCAGAGGAATGAATTCCATAATAGAATCTTTCATAAAATTTTTTAAGTTACTCGCCTGTTTCTTCTCCGATGGTTTCAATAGGGCATTAGGTTCACGATTCTTGGACTTTTGCTCTTTAATAGGAGTATCTGAGATACTTGGCATTTTAGCATCCTCTAGATGTTCAATTGGTGATGAGTGTCCTTGATTACTTGAACCACCAGTACGAGTATTCAAACTACGTCGTTGTTCTTGCTTATTTGTTTTCGAGATTGACAAAATCCTCTTCTTACGTGGAGGCGAATTTGCTTCCTCCAACTGAGATTCTTGATATATTCGTTTTTTTATGGTTTCCAATGTTTCTCTCAAATCTTCTATCTTCTGGGTGAGTAGAGTAACGAAATAATCCAATGGCATATCATCTTCATTATCTAAAGACTCACTTCTGGAATTCTTCGGCAAATCAATTTCTGTTTCAGTTGGTGCACGAAACATATCCTTTTGATCTTTCAAATATTGTCTACAATTCTCAGCAATAATTAAGTTAGGTTCCTCTGACGAGAGTACTGGAGCTGACTTTGAGAATCCGTAACAATTATTTTTCAAAGATTGTTTTCGTTCTTTGCAAGGGATTTCATAGTTCCTGTCCGAATCTCTCGAATTCATTGGAAAATCATCTCTGCTTTGCCTAGGTGCCGGTACATCAATTAGTGATGTCATAGCCTTGTGTCCGCTTTTCGCAAGCCCAATATTACGTTTAACACTTTTAGTCGAAATGGTCGAAACATTCTCCAATGGTGCTGTTTTTACATTCCTCACCTGAGACGAGTTTAGTTTGGCAGGTGATTTCGATTCCATAGCTGGAGTATCAAGTTTTGAAATTTCGTCTCTTAAGTTCACTGGAGACTTCTGCTGACTTTGATTTGATGCAAAATCGATAATATCCGATGACTTTTCTTTCTTTCCATTCGGATCTTTTGTTTCTTTTTGTTTTTTTGTGGAGAAGGCGGATTGATTCCTTTGACTTTTCACTGGTTTCACGTTAGAAATGGCCCCAGATGAAGGTACATCTTCCTCCACAGGTTCCAGCATTCTATAAGATCGTATTATAAAGGGGTACAAAGATCCACTTTCGGGCTGTTTGTGTTTTCTCAGTTTCTGCATAATTCGTTTGCGTGAGTCATGTGCCCGGGGTCGTCTGGTGCTAGGCCCAGCATCGGATATCGGTGCTGGTGTCTGGATTGTTTCTTCATGAGCATCAAATGAAGAAGCCAAGGTAAGATTAGATGAACTGGTAGACGGGAGACCAATAGAATTGATTTTTCCCTGTGCTGCTTGCTCTGTTGATAAATGGGAAACGTGCTTGTGCGAAATGTCTATCAGCTCTTTAGATGTCCAGGTACACTGCGATTTGTGTTTCACTTCGTGTCCGGATCCCGAAGCCACGTTTTCATCATTCTCCGAACGGGATGATGAACGTTTTTTTACTCCAATCACCGAGGAGAGGACTTTCTGTGACTGGTCCTGAGAATCTCGTGCACTTGCTTTTGTAAGCAAGACCTTCATCTTAGCCTTCAATCTAAGCCTAAAATCTTTCTGTTCGGGAGCCTGTCTTTCTAGGGGCAAAGACTGATATTCTCGCCGAGTTGGACTTTCTCCCTCATCAAGGCTTTCTCGCAGAGATGGTCCTTTTTTCATAGATTGTCGATTTCGCCGAGCTTCGGAAGTTAGTCGATTTCTATCCCGAGATAATCGTGGACGTTCTTGGGGAGTGTTGCTGCATTTGGAACTGGAAGACGATCTAGAAGAAATGGACGTACTCGATCTTTGAGACGTTCTCGAAGGGGATGAAGAGGAACTGGAAGATAGAGAAGAAAATGGAGATCTAACAGGTGATCTAGTGTCTTCATCAGAAGATCTTGAAGGAGATCTAGAAACAGTTGTCAAAGAAGATATCGAGATGGGTGTAGGAGATCTCGAAGATCTTTTGGAAGAATGACCAGCAAGCGTTGACGATTCACAGGAAGAGACAGACGAAGTGGACAACATATTTCTACCTTGTGTCCAATGTACTAAGATAAGGTTGTCCCTACACTTGACTTACACTATTGTCCCTACACTTCATGCATTTAATACCTCGTTGTAAATTTGCCCCACTGGTTTTCTGCCGTTTCTTTGCTTCTTCACACTTCGTAAAGTACTTCTGTAACAAACAAAAGATACATTCATATTTTTAATGTTGCATAGAATACGTACATTACTTTGCCATCAAAACGAATTTCTTACTCTTAATAATAAAGAACAGTACAAAAACAACAATAGTAAAGTTAGTAAGTGTTCATACTTCACTAAACTCTTATAATATTACCTCTTTATTGATTATTGGAAAATTTGAATTACGATAAAATGTATCCAAAAAAAATTAAATACCAATAGATTTAGCTACAAAAAGTTTCCGATCAATACGGAAGTGCTGACAATAGGTATTTCATAAGTCATCTTCGGATGTCCAGCTCAGGAAAGACAGAACAACGACTGTGTATATTCCCATTTTTGGGGAATGAATTTATGAAATTTAATTCAATGGTCATAGCAGCTATATTAGCAAAATTAGTATTATCTAGACTAGTTTATGATTCCGAGCACTTTGACGGATATGAACATTATTCACGGATTAAATACACATATTGTCATTACTCCTGTAAGTGTAGTACCTATTACACTCCTTGAGGTATCTGTGTTTCTCCCTCAAAAGCTTTGGATATCCAGCACCCACTTGAGAAGATGGAGAATCCGGAGGCGCGGCAGCGGGAGCCAGTGCCAAACAGCGCTCCCGTCCAACGCCCACGTCCTCCGGCGGAGTGGCCGTGCTGCAAAATCATAGATTTTGTAGATAGGAGCGCAGACCTGTTACGGGAGAGACAGCACTTAGACAGAAGAAAAAGAAAAAGAAGAAGTAAGAGGGGAGGAGGAGAAGGACATGAGGAAGAGGAGAAGGAAGAGGACAGGAAGAGGAAGTAGGAGCAGGAGGAAAAGAGAAGGAAGAAGAAGACGAAGGCGAAGGAGATTAAGGAGAAGACAAACAAGAGGAAGGACGAGAAGAAGGAGAAAGAAGATGAAAGACGAGAGAGAGAAGAGAAAGAAGAGGAAAGACGAGAAGGAGAGAAAGCAGAAGGAGGAGGAGAATAAAAAGCAGAAGGAGAAGGAGGAAGAGGAGAAGAAAAGAGAGGAGATGGAGGAGACGAAGACAAAGAAAAAGGATATGATGAAAAGGAGAAAGAAAGGGAGAAGAAAAGGATGAGAAGAAAAATAAAAACAAGGAGGAGGAAAACAAGTAGGAGGAGAAGAAGAAGAAGAAGAAGAAGAAGAAGAAAGCGAGAAGAAGAACTAGAAGGAGAATGAGAAGGAGGAGAAGAGGAAAAACAAGGAGAAGAGAAGGAGGAAGAGGAGAAGAGGAAGATGACGAAAAAGGAGAAAAAGGAGACGGAGAAGCAGATGAAGGAGGAGACAAAGAAGACAGAGGAGAAGAAGAAAAAGAAGGAAGAGGAAGGAGGAGAAGGAGAAGGAAAAAGAGAAGTAGAAGTGGTAGTAGAAGCATAAGAAAAAGAAGAAGAAGAAGAATAGACCAACAGCAAGTGCCCTGTACCACATATTGAAACATGCATTTTGTACATTCTTATTCTTGCTCCACAAGCCCCGGTTGAGTGTATTCCCAAACGTTAATTATTGTAATTATATTTTCAAAGTCATTTCTTAAAAGATTTGTCGACTATTTGCGATTATTATTTATTTTCGTATGGGTTAACTTGCGGGGAGACTGCCCGTAGGCAGTGTTCCGCACCCGAGTTTCGACCCAGGCTTCCTTCGAAGCCGACCCCCGACGCGGGTCTGGGGACTTTTATCTAAGCAGGCGCACCCCGTGGGCAGTCCCGTCTGCGCCTGGGATTTGACTCTCACTTTCTCCGCCAGATGTCGGGCTCAGTTAACTATATCCGAACTGTCTGGTTGGGAGAAAGTGGATCTCGTTAGGGCGGGATGTTGTCGGAGGGATTTAATTTTGCCGGGCATCCTGCCAGGGTTCTTTTACATGCCACAAGAGTGACATGGCTACTGTGGATTTTCCGCCCTTCGAAAATCCGGGTTCCTTGGCCGGGATCGAACCCGCGCACTGGGGACTCAGAGGCCAGTAAGCTAACCCCTCACCCACCGAGGAGCCCACTATTTGTGATAAAATACAATATTAGATCAACGTTTCGAGCAAAAATTTGGTTGTCATCAACTGACTTGTGCGATGTATGCGCTAAATCATGAATCGGTGACATTCAAAAATCAATAATTATCATTAATCCATTGTTAAGAAACAATCACCACAATGGAAATGCAAGAATTCCATAATGGACAAATATATACCATTTTATCTGAGACATTGACAATTGTTTCAATTAAGAATCAAAATAGAACGTCAGTTGGGCATCAAATATGAAAAAATAACAAGAGCTAATTCACAATAATTGATTTTGTAATGTCACAAATACACGAAATAGTGCATACATCCAACAACAAGCTTGATGATGAGAACTGAATTGTACCCGTTGATGTACAAGAGCTGATGAGACAAGCATGTGATTAGGAAAGAAAATATGATGTTGTAGTTTATGGATTCTTATTATTGTGAATGCAATTAGAGGATTACTTTATGTTCACAATTGTATTTCATTTTCTTTATTGTCATTACTCTGTACTCATTACTACATTACAAGCATGTTGCTAACAAACATTACATTTAATATTATATTCACTCTATTTGTGCTTCATTGCCTTCATCCCGGAATGGACGGTATTAATTCTGTTATTTTAGTTGAATTCATTTTTTTGGTGTTATCATGACACGAATGCTCTTCGCAAAAAGAAGCAATAAATAGTACGATCTCAGAAGTTTCAAATTGTTTCGTAATCACAAATTAATAAATAACGAAGGAAAAACGGTTTCAATTCATTTTTGGATTTCAAATTGGCGTTGGCTTGCTCCGTTGAAAATGAACAATATGCAATTAGCTGATGTTAAAGTAACAAAATTTCTTGGTCTCTCAATTCAGTCAAACCTCAAACGGAATGCACATATATCAGAAGTGAACATTTAATTAAGTTCATTATGTTACCAATCAGAATTCTTTAAAATTCTGTCACCCTTCATGCAGCTCGTTGCGTGTATTTTGGTAGTGTTCATTCCCGCCTCAGATATGGCATAATATTCTGTAGAAGCTCATCCTGTAGTACCCAGCCCTTTAGATTGCAAAAGAAAATTATTCGAATAATGAAAACATGCAGTTCGCGTGATCCCTGCAACCATCTTTTCATTAAGCTTGGAAACTTACAATTGCCTTGCTTATTTTTTTACGAATCTGTGTTATGTGTAAAAACCGACTTACTAAACGGTGGCAGCATATTTTCATGCAATACTGATATTTATAGTTACAACACACGTAGAAATTATGTTCATGAAGTGTCAGTATCAACAGCCTCAGTACAAGAAATCCACATTAAAGGCGTACACAAATTTAAGTTGAGTAAAATATTTTTTGCTGCATAACTGTTTCTTCACAATTAGAGACTATACTTATCATCCAAAAGAAAAATAATGTTCATTGTAACAAAACTGATATATAATGGATTAGTTTACATTGATAT
>BLKR01009578.1:0-104256 GCA_011170035.1 Teleogryllus occipitalis
TGGCGTGGCGTGTGGCCTGGCGTGTGGCGTGGCGTGTGGCATGGCGTGTGACGTGGCGTGTGGCGTGGCGTGTGGTGTCGCGTGGCATGTGGCGTGGCATGTGGCGTGGCATGTGGCATGGCGTAGTATATAGTGTGGCGTGGCGCGTGGTTTAGCGTGGCGTGGCATGTGGCGTGACGTGGCATGTAATGTGGCGTGTGGCGTGGCGCGTAGTGTATCGTGGTGTGTGGCGTGGCGCGTAGTGTATCGTGGTGTGTGGCGTGGCGTGTTGCGTGGCGTGTGGCGTGGCGTGGCGTGTGGCGTGGCGTGTGGCGTGGCGTGTGGCGTGGCGTGTGGCGTGGCGTGTGGCGTGGCGTGTGGCGTGGCGTGTGGCGTGGCGTGTGGCGTGGCGTGTGGCGTGGCGTGTGGCGTGGCGTGTGGCGTGGCGTATGGTGTCGCGTGGCATGTGGCGTGCCTGTGGCGTGGCGTGTGGCGTGGCGGAGCCCCCGCAAAGGGTCCTCCCAAGGCCGCGGGCGCTATTCTCCGCGCCGCCGCCCATTCAGGCGCACAAGTAGCCCCATGATGGCGCACTAAGTGGCGTGATGGGCCCGCGGAATTAAGCGCTGCGTTCCGCACGACGACGCGCCCCGACCGCGCCTCGCCTCGCCTCGCCGCCATCCACGACGGAGGCCACCAAGCAGCTCGCCAATCACGATTAGCGTTAGCCTCGCAATGTAGACGCGTTTGTTTTACCACGGAATATACGAACTTCATTAATTTAGCCGAGTTTCCATGCTAAAATCGAGGGGAATGTAATTTTCGCGGTGCATTCTGGGATGGTAACTTGCCACTGAGTATTCTTTGCAATTGAAGAACTGCACGCTACACGATGCGAGGCGATTATAGATCTACGGCTTGTAGGTAACTGTTCTAGACACTATCAAAAATCGTTCGCTGTAATGCCCTGACCTGCAAAGGAAGGTAATCATTGAAAAACAGTGTTCATTCGGTGATAATACGCGAAAAGTACTCAAATTTTAGAAAAATTGTACATGAACTTATTTCAAAATATATCTTTAAGAAACATATTTCATTACAGTTATTTCAATACAGTTATTTCAACAGATTTCTTCACAGTTATTTCAATATATCATATTTTAGTTGTATGAAGACATTCATAAAAGTTTAAACTTTTGCAATTTTCGAAAAATCAGTATTTTCAACGTACATGAGACCTACACTATTCTCTTAAACATCCTTTATACTATACAACAACAACAAAATTTAATCAAGAACGATGGAGCCATTTCTTTTGAAAATTTGGAAAAAGGCCTAGCAGCTTCATGTAAAGTACTCCCCAGAACTAAAAGATCGGTTTCAAATTCAAGAGGTAATGACATCAGACAGATCGATTGGGGAATATCAATTTTGGAGAAAATCGGCTGCACGGTTTAGCCGTTAGAGTTGTTCACAGGCGAACGGGCAGACATTCTGCCGTCATTCGATTTTTCTGTATCAAGGGACCACAATACATGGAATCTGGCTTCGCCACGTTATAAAGAACTTTTTTATAAATTTAGCAACTCGATTTATCCACTTTTTCGTTATGTTAAGAGTTTTTCGATGTACCGATTTTTCGCGCAGCATTACATAACTTTCTCTATACTCTTATCTGAATTTCTATTTTAGATTAATACAACCCTGCCTAAAGACACTTTGTGCACACCAATTAATTTCTATTGTTGACAGTGACGAAACTACGGAAATACTGAAAATATTTCTCATTAGAGAATCAGACGAGCAACGTCAAAGAAAGCGAAGAAGGGTCATTACCAGTGTTCATATCTTTCCACTCTAAAGCGTATCCTACGCGAAACAAAAAGAAGTCAACTGCTTATTTACTTCATTAAAGGTAGAAGAAGATACATTTTCAATAATTGCAATATAATACGCTCAATGATACAAAATAATAAATTTTAAAATAGTATGTTGTTAGGATAAGTTTTACCAGGAAAATATAAGTTGTATTTTACTTTTAATGTATCTTATCCACTTTTGTTTTACAGCTTGCAGGTTTACACACTGTAACAAATTTATGGCTTCTCTACGACTCCCAGAATCACATATTTAATGTGTTCGTTTTAAATAACTAAGCAATCGAGAGGCGCAAGGATCTTCGCAAGCCGGGAGACCGGTCGGGAGATTAGAGCGTGTCCCGGCTGGGGCTGTGCCCCACCTTCTCCCGAGGGGAAAACATGCACTATACTTACGGGACGAATAACCTTTGTAGTTGACGCGCCCGGAATCACTTACATCCAACCAACCACTTATCTTCGACGAGGTAATCAAGAGGCCTAAGAATCTCCGTACAATATCCCACCATGAATAAGATGCGCGCAGCTGCCTGTCCTTCGACTCGCTGCCTTTGTGGACTGCCAACAGTCAGTGTCAAAAATATCACACGTAAGAACGATGAAGTTCAAACTGTAGGCAGAAGGGCATCTCAAGAATCCCACACGACTTCTCTCAAGAAAAAATCTCCTCTTGTCAATTTTTCGAAATTATCCTCTGCCTTGCAAAAGAAAGAAAACGGGTATTAACATCAACTACTGTAAAATGAAAACTAACGTTAAACAGCTAGATACCCATTAAGAAATCCGAGGAAGTTTATTTTTTTCCTTCTTCTTCTTTGAAAACTAATGTTCTAATTACTCATTAATGATTTTAAGTTCATTAATTTCGTCAAAATGGTATTTCATGAAATGAGTTTCGAATATTTGTAGCAGGGAAGGTTAGAAAAAAAGAAACTTTGCTGACAAAAATCCCGGCTTAACGATATGAATATTATCATCAGGTATATGAGTAACATTGAATAAAGAGAAAAAGGAGTAAAGATATTCAATGAGCCGCGGGGAAAAATTGAAGCCATTAATAACAAAGAAATACACATTATTACTCTCTTCCAAATATTTAATTTCTAATGATATTTTATTCCAAGATTTCCAAATATAATGTCGATGCTATTCTTTGTTTATGCGAAGTTGCTTCTCTTTATTGACAAGTCAACAAGGGTAGGTGTTCGAGAACGCTGTCCGTTAGTCAAAGCTCCGCCACAGAAATTATCATGATTACTATCGCTTTCGGGTTTTTAAATTGTACAAGTCGTTTATGAATAGGTTAAATACTTGTATATGTAATTTAAATGATTTCAGAGGGGATTGTATGAAGGACCGAACAACTACACCAAATTTGAGATCTGTCGTTGTGCAATGTGCCAAAGACCGCGCATTCATGCCAAGAAATATGGTATTTTTATTCCAACATCTGGTTCTCATTAATAACTAAGTTGAAGAGAGTAGGCACAGACGTAAATAAAAGTGAAATATTTAGATAAAGACAGTGGAAATTTTCCGTTAAAAAGAGATTCCTTGACTTTTTATAACAAGTGTCACACTAATGAGGCTATAATCGGGCACAAACTTTCTCATACTATTTTCATGGTAAAATAATATAATTTCTTTCAAAATGTGATTTGTCTTCGCGTAATTTTCTGTAAAATCAAGTCAGTTCCCCAAAACTTCCGAAACAACATTTTCTCAAAAACTGGTACTTTATTTTTCTTTAAACGTACGCTCAAAGTGCACTTAGAGATATTGCGTACGTACAATTTTATTGAAGTATGGAAATTTTCAAAAGTTAACTTTTCTGGAACTGTGCCCCACATCTTCATTACTGTAGCTATAAATTTATGTTAAATGCAGTTTTTCCTATATATTAGCACTTCAGATGATATTTAAAAATATGTTGATAGCTTGTACTTGTAAATCAAAGCGAGACAATTTAGTAAGAACTACCACCAACACTATGGATTCCAGCGGGCGGTCAGTAGTCAAAGGCGAAAATATATCAGGTAATGCGTTGTCCGCGAAAGATACGGGTTGAAGTTCAAATTACAGCCCGGAAAATTGGCTTGAAATAAAGGCATATTTTAATTTTTTTCTCAAAAACCGCAGCAAATTTTTTCTTCAAATTTTCTCCTCGTATGTGTCAAAGGACGGTATAAAAATTCGTACTACTCTCATTTTCGGCGAACTCACTATATTTTTGAAAATTGCAAAAGTGCAAGATTGAAGACCGGTATTTTTGTCTTAAATGAAATCAGTTCTAAAAAAACAATATTTAAAAAAAATTAGCACAGTAACCCAAACATTTTCAGAAAACTACGAAAACGTAACTATGGTCTAGTGACCATAGGTTTTGGTGTTATTGGCATAATGTAATGTATAAAAACTAGTCCGTTATTAACTAGGGTTCTCCTTTAACTATTCAAGATCTCAAGCCGATTTCTTTTATTAACGATATCTTCATCGATAGATTGCAAAGTCACATTCAACTAACGATTTCACTCACAATTTGCGTATGAATGTGAATTTTTTGTACTTGACACAAACAATGTCAATTAAATATATGGGAATCTATTTCACATTATGTAAATCATCGGGCAATGCTTAGTAGTAGTCAATATTTATAATATTAACACAATTGTTTAACGGTGTTTCAAATTACCTTCACGCTAGAGTGAGCGAATAGTTCCGCATGTTAAGAATACTTTTTTCTAAATCAAGTATCGGGAAAACCTGATTTCGTAACACAGCATTGAGGAATGGTGGCTTATTCGGACGATGGTGATAAATATCAACACGAATCAATTTTACTGCTGATAAGAGTTCATTTCTAAACCTTCATGAGTTGCATGCATTTTCAATGACCCATGTGTACGTGCAGATAAGCTTCGATAAGCGCTCAACAGTTTCACGAGTTATATTTCATTGAAAGGCTGTGCGCTTCATGAACCGAATCCAATTCGGTCACATTTCGGTCGTCTGTTTTAATTGTGTAAAGAGGAGCAATTTTTAGAAACAGTTGATGGGCAAAGCAATTATTGTGAAATCGCACAAAATCTGCAAACAAAATCTACAAACCTTTGTATTTTTATTACAATTTTACTTCGTTGAGTTGACTTACGCATGTATTCATATTTCCAATGACTTTTGGAAACGCGAATGGTAAAATTCGTCGTTATTCGTATTATAAAATTTATCAATAATGTTCAATAAAGTCTCTCGAAAACTCAACCGTTTTCTGTACAAATGAGCTCAAAATTCCGCATTTTGAGAAACGCTCAAACGTCATTTTCTCAAAAATGGCTTCAAATTTTTTCTTCCATTTTTTCTAATAGATAGCGCTATGTGCGCTGTTAAATATGACGTAAAATTCTTTTTGGTGTATTTATTTGTTTTTCCAAAAATTACATAAATGTAATTTTTTTGAAGTACCTCTCACTCCGTTAATATGGACATTTTCATCAATTTGTGTGCATTATTATAATTGTAAGTAAAAGTGCTTCAAATGACTTCAAATGAACTTTTTCGAAAACTCAATAGATTCATGTGAAAGAGCTTCAAATTTTCTTCAAAACCTTTTCAACTTTTTCAATAAAAACTTCTATTTAGGACGAGTTTTTACTCTTCTTTATTATTCTTGAAGTAATATTTCGGTTGTACTACTAGGAAAGCAAAAAGTTGAGAAAATGTCAAAAAACTTTGGGCGACGATAGATGGCCAGAAAATGGAGCAAAACATAAAAGCCAGACCACACCAAGGAAATTAGAAAACTATACTACGAGAAAGTATGTGCCATTCTGCAGCACCTCTAGTTTTTTCTGTCTTATTGTTTATATTTTCATTAGCCTTATTTCTCATTTGTGTCTTACTGTTAACTGTTAAGTTCCCATTTGTATCTCACTGTTAACAAATTGTGACATTCTAGTTGTGTATCGTTAATATTATGTAATGACTTGCTTATATGTGTTTTCGGTATTTAATGCCCTTGTATTTTCCAGTTTTAGTACTTAATAGTTCAAACTTGTAATTTTTTCCCTTCAATATTGAAAGATTGTATTGAGATATACAAAATTTCTCTACATTAATATCTGGCAAAGATCTTAGCGTCCGGCTTGCTGGGTCAATGGGTCACGATATATTATAATCCTTATTACCTTTATAATGGATTATAGGATCCGCAGACTATACAGCGCTGCTGGGAATCTGAAATAGAATGATTCTATTCCTAGTCCATTACTGTTTGGATTGACTAAATGAAAGATCACTTTCTTTTCTAAAGAACAAAATTTAAGAAAGTTTATTGTTACCTTTTTAGCAAACAATTTAGTGAATTTAATAAAATTATTTGATGTTATGCCTTTGATCAAGATATCTTTGAATTTACAGTTTTATACCGCGGTTAACTTATCTATTCTTCGTTAATGTCCCTCGTAGACTTCTCAGTCGAAATATCTTGCGAGCTTGCCGTAGTCCAAAGTTCCAAGAAATCCTCTTCTGCCCCTATCCAAGCTGGTCTCAAACTATCAAAATTATCAGTCCCGATTACGTCCTATGACATAGTCCCGAAATATATTACTCGATTACCACTCCCGACAAAGTCCCAATTTATGCATCAATATTACTTCCACATGCAATATCTGCAATATCATTTACTGTCCTTAAAATTTCACGATCTGATAACCCGATTCTGACTATCTGTATTATACTCGTTCCCTCTCACGAACCTACGATCAATTCAGAAACGCGATGCCGGTCAGAATAAATCTTCCTACATGATTCACCCTCGAAGACTTCGTATTAAACTACCTTCCTCTTTTTTCATAACATTTGACCGTCCTTCTCTCACCCAGCCAATCCATACGTTCGTTATATTTTGGTGTAGCTGACCTTTCGATCGTCTAAACGTCTTCGCCCAATCCCAAATTTTCTACTTTCGGCATCCAGCCACCTCTTAATGCATTTACAAAAAACAAAAACTACATTGTTTATTCACGGTTGTTGCTAAGCCCTTGCTCTCGTCATATTTCCTAATGCATGTTCCACCATATAGTCTACAAATAAATGTTAGTTTATTTTCATGTGACATATCGGTATGTCACAGTATGTACCAATTTTCTCTTGAAAGGGTTAAGATTGTTACCCCGAGAGATGTCTTTGTATTATTTCCTAAGTCTTTCCTCGTACTTTGCATCAGGAGCGGCGGTCAACATATGTGCAGAAGGCGCCGAATCTCCTTGTGCGTCGAACTGACGAAATTCTGACCATAAGACATCACTCAGGCTCTCATGCTCAGCTTTTACTTTCTCACCACGGAGTAGAGAAAAAGTAATCTAATGCTGAAACGGCTGGACGAAAAAACGGCGAATTTTCGGCAGAAAAATTCTCATTACAGAGACCTGGTAACGAAAAAATGGATAAATACAGTTGCTAAATTTAGTAAAAATACTTCTATTACGTGGTGAAGCCAAAATCCATTTTTTATGGGGCCTTGATAACGAAAAATAAAAATGATGGCAAAATGTATGTCTGTCCGTCTGTCCGTCCTGTGAACGTTAGCGGCTAAACCGTTCAATCGATTTTCTCCGAAATTGATATTCCTCAATCTATCAGCCGGGGCAAGCTCTAAGCTTCCGATCGGTCTCCCGGAGTATGTGGTAGTGTAGTGCATGTTAGTGTAAGTGTGTGTGTGTAAGGGGAGAGGATAGGACAAGGAAGAGGAAGGACAGATCGCGCGTGGTCCGTGGCCCGTTTGTTAGGGTACTGCTCCGGCATTCGCCTAATGTTGATCGGAGAAACCACGGAAAACTACCGATCAGAGCAGCCGGCCGCTAGAATTCTCCTCCAGATAGCGACTGAATTCGACTTTTTAATTTGTTTTGTCAAATAAATTGTAATTATAAATTAAATACACGACCACTGTCATTAAATTCTTACCCGGCCAAATGTAAATGTTAGAAGTTACTGAGACAATTTAAGCTAGAGGTGCAACAGAATGGCACACATTTTCTCGTAGCAATTTTTTCTAATTTCCTTTGTTGGGACTGGATTTAAGGTATTACTCCATTCTTTGGTCAACTACCAACTATCGTCACCGAAAGTTGTTTTTTTGACATTTTTTAACTTTTCGGTTCCTAATAGTAGAACCGAAATATTACTTTAAGAATATTAAAGAACAGTAAAACCTCGTCCTAAATAGAAATTTTCATTGAAAACTTTGAAGACGTTTTGAAGAAAATGGCGATTAAGCATTACTGTAAATGCGAAATTTGAAACTCTTTTTCACAGGAATCTATTGACTTTTCGAAAAACGTCATTTGGAGTCCTTAGCAGCACTTACACTCACAAATGTAGTAATGTATTCAAATTAATGGAAATGTACATATTAACAGCCCGAGAGATATTGAAAAAAATACATTTATGTAATTAAAAAAATAATACACGAAATTTAACTTCACGTCATATTAAACAGTTCAATTAGCAATATCCTATGGAAATTTTTGAAGAAAACATTTGGAGCAATTTTTGAGAGACTGGCGTTTGAGCATTTCTGAAAATTCAGAATTTTGAGCTCATTTTTGCAGAAAAATGATGAGTTCTCGAGAAACGTTATTTGACATTATTTAAAGCACATGTTCTCATAAATCTATTAATGTGAAGAAATCGCCTCTAATCTAAATGTTACTGACGTGTGAGACAAGTAAAAAAATACATTTTTGTAATTTCTGAAAAAACAAAAGAATAGAGTATTATGGCGTTTATGTCATCGGATAGAACTGATTGGGCACGATCCCTATCAAAAATTTAAAGAAAAAATTTGGTGTCTTTTTTGAGAAAATGTTTTTGTAATTTTTTTCAATTGCAAATATTGCACGCTCTAATGCACAAAAACTACTAAATTTTTCCAAAAAAGTGTACATTACCTTAATGAAAGAAATATTTATGGGCAACAAATTTCATTTGAAGGCAAAATCTGTGTCTTTCATTTTATAGTTGTAGGAAGACGCCGAATAAAATTCAAACTTTTGCAATTTTTGAAAAATTCAGAGTTAACCGTGAAAATCGGACCTACACCACCTGTATAAGTGTATTTTACTCTATTCTTACAAGAGATTTCAAGAAAACATTTGGAGCCTTCTTTTTAAATAGAAAACGGCCTGGGGGCTTTATGTAAAGTACCCCCCATTTTAAAGAATGTTTTTAAAAATTTCAGAGCTTCAACTAGAGTCAGATGGACAGGGGATTCTTCAATTTGGAAAAGATCGTACATGTAGTTTAGGCTCGAGCAGTGATCATTGACGGACGAACGGACGTTTTGTTTTCAATTGGTTTTTCGGCATCAAAACCCCACAAAACATGGAATCTGGCTATACGACGTGTTAGAGGATTTTTTGTCTTAATTTAGCAACTGGTTTTATGCACTTTTTCGTCACCAGAGCCCGGGCAATGAATTTTTTCTGCCGAAAATTCGCCGTTTTTTCGCGGAGTATTATATAACTTTCTCTATACTACGAATATTACTACGTATATACGTACGTATACGAGAAAGTTAATTTTGATCATGTATCTTTTGTAACACTGACGTTTTGTTGTCGATGTCGCAACTCTCCTTTTAATGTCTTGGAGGCAGCAATTTCTTAATTGGGCGTGTAGTCTCGATGGAGGTTTGGCATCGGGGACTGAGCCCGCCTCATTAACCACACGTCTACCCAACCGAAGCGACGTGCGCGCGCTCACGCGGCGGCCTGGCGAAGTTGCCGCACGCGACGATGCGCAGAACCTCCCTCCCCTTCTCCAGTAACGCTGCTATCTTCTCACTTGGTAATATGTGTCACACGTTAATATGTTTTTGGAATTAAAACGTTACAAATGATCTTTTTCAATAGAAGAAATTGTTCCTAAAAATTTATCGTACAAACTTTAACTGACATTCGTACGAACATAAAAATTCGCTTCAAACGCTCGTTTTCAAAACATGCAAAAAAATGCAATAAACATACTCGTGCAATAAAGCTTAACATTATAATATACTATTATAAGGGAGTTTTCACGATTGCATTCGTCATAAAGCATAGAACATAAACAATTGTCACCGGGAGCGGTAGCTCAGCAACTGATGTCGCTGCAGCGACTATGACCGGGAGGTCCTAGGTTCGAGTTCTGTCGGCGGCAGGATTTTCGATACTAGCTCTTCAGCTAGGTTGAATTCAGTCGCTGTATGGATGAGAATTCTAGCGGCTATCCTCTCCCCTTACACACACTTACACTAACACGCACTACACTACCACATATTCCGGGAGACCGGTCGGGAGCTCAAAGCTTGTCCCGACTGGGGCGGTGCCCCGCTGGTGGGTGAGTCCTGGTTTGGGGGAAACCCCACTAGCCGACGGTAGGTCGGCGCCGAATCTCGCCATCCGGCGGGGGAAGATCACCGCCATCTTCCGAGAAGAAAATCATGCACTACACTCACGGGACTAATGACCAAAGCAGTTGACGTGCCCGGAAACATGAAAAAATCAATCAATCAATTCAATGGTCGTAAACTATTTGATAATATTTACAGACGTTTCGCCGAGACATTTTCCTGTTCTCTTCAATGATAAATATTTGTAAATATGTTTAATCTGATTTTAAATTTTATTGCTCATGATTTATGTTATTCTGGTAATCACCATACTCAACTGCTCTCAAAATATACACAGGACATACGAAATACCTACTAACATGCAAAAGTAGTGACTTTTCTACAAAACGGTTTACTTTAGCTTACGAAAATAGAAGAGAGCTTATTTGTAGAGAAATCTATTGTTGAACTCGCTAACTCAATAACGTAGCGACAAAACATTATGACAAATATATTATTACTTCAGGCAATAATTAACCATACACATTCAAATTTAAAAAAATGAACAATGGCTCAAAATAATACTTATGTTTACATGATCCAATTTATTTTTAATACATCTTTAAAAAATTCAATAAACACAAATTTCGTAAATTTCAACGATACAAATCGAACAAAGTATCTATGCGATAACTACCAAACAGAGCAACGGCCAAACACTGAAGGTGTGGCGCGTTTATTTGCAGGGCTAACCCGGCACCGCCAGCAGAGCTTCCACCCGATCGGCGCATCCGCGTCACCCGCATAGACGCCCGGAATCTCCGCGTCGCGTCGCGTCGCGTCGCTTGCCGCCACTCCATGCGATGCGAATGCGATGCGACGCGACGCCACGCGATGCAGGCCGACAGCGAGACCGCCCGCGTCCGCTCAAACCAGCGGGGGTGACGCCATGGAGGCGAGGGGGCAAAGACGGCGCGGGTAGGAGCGAAGGCGAAGGTGAAGATAGCACAGCGCGGGGCGGGGAAGAGGTGGGACAGGGACGGAGCAGGGAGTGGGGCAGTGGGCGGTGAGGGGCAGGGCTGTGGCAGTGGCGGGGATGGGGCAGGGGAGAGGTGGGAAGGGGCGGGGCAGGGGGCGGGGCAAGAGTGGGAAGAGAGAGAGCACAAGGGCGCGGCAGGCAGGCGTGGGAGGAGAAGGCGGGGGGTTGGGACGAAGACGAAGGTTGAGGTAGTAGTGCAGCGCGAGGGGGAGGCAAGGGAATGGGGCGTGGCGGGATGGGACGGGGCGGTGTGGAGGGGGCAGAGGAAGGGAGGGGTGGGGAGGAGAGGATTGCAGGGGGCGGGGCAGGAGCGTGTCAAGGGTTGGGGCAGAGCGCGAGGCAGAGGCGGAGCAGGGGGCAAGGCGGAGGGCAGTGTGGAGGGCGAAGGACAGGGCGGAGGGCAAGGCAGAGGGCGGGGTGGGGCGGGGGCCAAGGCGGAGGACAGTGCGGAGGGCGTAGGGTGGCACAGAGGGCGGGGTAGGGGCGGGGGAAGAAGCGGAGGCCGGGGTGGAGGGCGTGGCAGAGGGCGGGGCAGGTGGCCGGGCAGGGGGCGAGGCGGAGGGTGAGGCGAGGCGGTGGCAGGCGCGGGGCAGAGAAGGCGGGTGGGGCGGAGCGGGGCAGGGCTGTTGAGGTGACGAGCGGCGCGGCGCAGTGTGCGGCACAATCAGCGGCGCTTGTAATGCTAACTAATTGGGCGTGGGCCGCTGGGCGCGGCCGCCGGCCAGCGGCCGAGAAGGCGAAGGGCGAGTGGGGGAATGGTAAGGTGAGCCAGGATTCTCACGGTCAATGTGTTTGTGAGCACGTGGTTGAGTGTGTGTGTGTGTGTGTGTCTGTGTGTGCGAACCACTAAAGCGACAGTGGCAATATAGTCTGTAATTAATTTAATGTATCCCGAATTACTATATATTCATATCTGACGAGTTCACTTTCTGAAAAAGAAATTCAGAAATAAAAATCATTTCTTCTAAAATCGGGAGAAAGATCACGGTCGAATTTTTATCTTGGAACAAATCATTGAAATAATTTCTTTCCTCCTTAGCCTTTAAGGCATATCTCATGTTTCTTTGTTGTAGTTTTAGCTTGTTTGTTTGCGTGTTTTTACTTTCTCGTATACGTACTACGTATACGAAAATAATAAACGTAGTATAGAGAAAGTTATGTAATGCTGCGCGAAAAAAATGCGAATTTTCGGCGGAAAAAAATTCATTGCCGGGCTCTGGTGACGAAAAAGTGCATTAAACCAGTTGCTAGATTAAGAAAAAAAACAACCTCTAATACGTGGTGTAGCCAGAATCCTTGTTTTGTGGGTCCTTGATGCGCGAAATACCAATTCGAAGGAAAACGTCCGTCCGTCTGTCTGTCCGTCCGTCTGTGAATACGACTAGCGCATAAACCATTCGTACGATCTTCTCCAAATTGAAGAATCCACCGTCTATATGGTTGTAGTTGAAACTTTAAAATTTTGGGAAACGTTCTTTAAAATTTGCGGGTACTTTACATGAAGCCCCCCGGACATTTTCAAAATTTTCTTGAAAGTGGCCTCAATTTTTTTCTTTAAATTTCTTGTAAGATAATAGTAAAATACACTTATAGAGGTGACACAGGACAGAATTTCACGGTTAACTCTGAATTTTCGAAAACTGCAAAAGTTTGAATTTTTCTGGCGTGTTCCTATAACTACAAAATTGAAAACATAGATTTTTACTTCAAATGAAATTTCTTGTGCATAAATAGTTCATTCAATTAAGTTATGTATATATGTTTTTGGAAATTTTAGTAGTTTTTCGTGCAATAGTGCGTGTAATATTAGCAATTTTAAAACATAACAAAAACAAATTTTTTTCAAAAACGGTTTCAGATTTTTTCTTTAAATTTTTGGTAAGGTTAGGGCCAAACGATCCCTATGCCGTGACATAAACGCCATATTGCTGTATTCTTTCGTTTTATCAAAAAAGTTTCAAAATTAAATTCTTTTGACTTGTCTCTAACGTCTGTAAAACTTACATTAAAGGCGATTTCTTTACATTATTATATTTATGAGCACATGTGTTCTAAATAATGTCAAATAAAGTTTTTCTTAATAAAAATTCCAGTAATTACTTTTTATAGACAGTCACAAATACATTTATTGAGTACAAGTGAGATGAATTTAGAACTTGACATATTGTTAAAGGCCTGATGATGGAGGCACATCTCGACCTCCCAAACATTGCCACGATGTTTTCTTGTTTGAAGATACCATTGTTAATGTAAATATCATTTATGTTTTAATAAATGTATTTGTGACTGTATATAAAAAGTAATTATTGGAACTTTTATTAAGAAAAAGCATAGTAGCAGACATCCTATGTTTCATCAAATAAATTTTCCCGAAAACTCTCAGTTTTCTGTAAAAATGAGCACAAAATTTCGCATTTTCAAAAATCCTCAAACGCCATTTTCTTAAAATGGCTCCAAATGTTTTCTTCAAATATTTCCAATAGATAGTGCTAATTTGTAGTAATAGTAATAGTAATCGTAATTATTTGTTATGGCGTGAAGTTCTTTTTGGTGTATTCATATGTTTTTTCAAAAATTACACAACTGTAATTTTCTTGAAATACCTCCCACGCCGTTAATATGGACATTTCCATCGATTTGTATTCGTTATTACATTTGTGAGTGAAAGCGCTTCACATGCCTTCAAAAGCAGTTTTTCAAAAAAATCAATAGATTCCTGTGAAAAAGAACTTAAAGTTCTCATTTACAGTAAAGCTTAATCTCCATTTTCTTAAAAACGACTACGAATTTTTCAATGAAAACTTCTATTTAGGACGAGTTTTCACTCTTCTTTAATATTCTTGAAATAATGATGCAGATGTACTACTAGGAAAGCAAAAAGTTGAGAAAATGTCAAAAAATGTACTTTGGGCGACGATAGATGGTAGCTGGCCAAAGAATGGAGCTCGACCTTAAAGCCAGACCACACCAAGGAAATTAGAAAAATTTGGTACGAGAAATTCTGTGCCATTCTGTAGCACCTCTAGTTTAGTTTTTACTTATTAAATCATATTTGGGATATACCGCCCATTACTCCTAAGCATGAAGAACACAACTTGTCAGAAATAATTGGAAATCACTGAAGAAAGAACTCGTTCGTCACGCCATTGCACTAGATTTACTAAAATTTCATAACTAAAAGTTTTAATTTTCTATGATATTCCTTTTGTGAGGGCAGTACAATAAGTTTTTTATTAATAATTCCTTGTTTAACATTAATTTAATTGCCCGTTTCAATAATTTTTCATTCAAATTTTAAGGAATTTCTTTAAATGACCCTGGAGATATTCTATAAAATGGTTATGTTAAATTCTCAAAATCAAAAGAAATCTAGATTGCAACAATTTGAGCGTTAAGGTTCTGCGCCAAAGGATGGAAAAGAAGGCGGATTAGAGAGTCTTCTTCAAGACAGTTTGATTGTGATGTATGTAATGTCCCATAAAAGTAGGAAAAAATTCCAGAGAGCAGGAATGCCTTTTTAAACAATTGTTAAAGAGTTTAGATATATTTACTCAGAGTAATTTTAAATTGATTACTTTCAAATTTGTGTTGTTTTTACTTTTTCTGTTTTTAATAAAATTTTAAAACACAAGATGTGTTTTTATTCTTATTCTGCAATATTTTACTGTCATGTGCGTTATCTTTCTTTTTTTTTGGAAATATCGTATTTGACAGCATTTTACGCATGATTTTTTCAATAAGTGTTTGAAATCGTTTGCCAATCATAATCAACTACATTCCATTTTGTTAAACTTTTTTTTCATTTGAGTGAAAAAAGACAAAATATTTTGAAAACTTGATAAGGGGAAAACATTAACAATACTTCTGAAAAAAACTATAATTTAGTTGATTTATTGGTGTACAATTAAAAGCTCGCCGAACACTAAAAAGGGACTTTTAATTTCAATAACCAATTTCTTCAAATCAGAACACAAAAAGAAGCAAGACACATACAAATGCATTACGAAATATTTAGCACATAACTTTAATAAGATATATAATGAATTGGAGAGACGTACAAAGAAAATGCATTAAGACGAGATGACGAGGTCCTCGCGGGGGGAGCACGCGCGTAATAGGCGACGCGCACAGGCACGCCTCTCTTGTTTTCCGCCAAGCCCCCACCCCGCAGTCAACCCAGCGCTTTCCCGTCGGCCTCCATCACGCGCCTGCCCCGCCCCGTCCCGCTTCACGTCCAACGCCTGCTGCGCCATCCCCGGCCACCCAGCCCCGCCTCGGCCTGCACCCCGTGCCCGCATGGCGACACGCTATTCAGTGCGCCCCCCAAACGGTAGGTCTCTTCTCTTCCGAGTTTCTTTTACTCCTTTTACATTCGGGGTAACCATTAGGCAACACTGAGAATTCGATAGAATAATAGTTATTGAAATGACGTAGGGATTTTACTACGTTTGGTCAGTGTTGCTCTGAGAGCAATAAACGCGAAAATATAAACGGGAGAGCGCACCTGCTTTAAGTGATAATACATATTTTTGGCCTTCCATCATTGATAATACACGTTTTATAAATATTTCCTATGATAAAAAAATTATTTCGGATTGAAAAAAATATTTACACCAATTTGTAATGATATGTTCACTTCATCTGAATATTTACAAGTGAAGGTGCCGCAAAACACACCAAAAAATAAAAATCTGAAAAATCTTCACTATTCTGTAGATATCTCTATTGAACACACTAAATTCAAACGATTATTATGATTATTATTTAGAAAAATACCTCTCCAATATTGTTGCCCGATGTCAAACACTCCCATTATTAGGGAACCTTGTACCAGTGCGATTTTGCTGCTGTGCACCCGCAACAAGGCGCGCGCGCCACGCCCCCCGTGTCGCCCCCGGCGCCGAGGGTCGGGCCACGCCCCCGCGCCGGCCTGCCTCTCGTGGCCACTCGTGTACCCTTCACGCGCAAACACACGACGAGCGCTGCCAACCCTGCACACGCGTCAGCAAGCGGCTCTTCTCCAGCCCACTCACACACACACGACCCCTTCATTGGATCAGTCTAAGACTCCTCTATATCTTATCATTAATGATTAATTAATTCTTGTCTCCAGGCGCGTCAACTGCTAGGGTCGTTGGTCCCCTAAGTGTAGTGCAGGTTTTCATAGTCTGAGGTGGCGGTAATCTTCCACCGTTGCATGGCGTGGTCCGGCGCCGACCAACACATCGGCTTGCAGGGTCTTCCCCTGCCAGTTATCTCACAAGCAGGGAACGCCCCAGCGGGGACAACCCAAAAGCTCCCGACATGAGTGGTAGTGTAGTGCATGTAAGTGTTAGTGAGGGGTGAGAATAAGACAAGGGAGAGAAAGGAAAGATTGCGCGCTGTCAGTGGCCCGATTGGGAGGGCACCACTCCGGCATTCGCCTAACGTTGAAAGGAGAAACCACGAAAAATTATCGATAAGAGCTGCCGGCCGCTAGAATTTTCCTCCACAAGCTATGGCTAGTGTCGAAAGTCTTGCCACCTTCGGAACTCTAACACTCGGACTTCGCGGTCAGCGATTGTTCAGTGACGTTAGTCAATACCCTGTATCACCTAAGCCAGTCTTCTCTCCAATTTATTTTCATTGGGAACACTCTAATACCCTTTCATTCAGTTTTAGAAGCGCACGAAGAACAAACCATGTTTTCAAAATATGCAAGAAAAAATTGAAAATATGTAAAATTAAAATTCATATTGTTTAAAATTACCCCGTACAAGAATTCTCAAATTTTCGAACGCAAAATAAGGCTGCTGTGGCCATAAAATGTATTCAGAGCTGCTGAATAATCATTCGACCTCTACAGAAATAATTGAACACTTGTCTTCACCAGACAATGCGAGTTTTTAACGAAATATAAAATACGTATTGCAGTCACAAAATAAAAGTGGCATGCTAGCGACAGCCGGGCTGGGTGAGGGTCAGAAGCACCTGGGCGTCGCCTCTATCCTCTTTCTCCCACCTTGACATCTCTTTTAAGTAAATCTACATACAAGTCTAGCTAGATGGGTAAGTCAATGATATAAGGACAATCTGGCCTAGTCCACCTCATAAAATACGTATGTAGAATAAATGTTGTTTACGAGAAGCACATGAACAGTTACTACATTGCCAGTGACGGATCGGGGCGGGGGAAGATATGTGGGCCTTCAAATCCAACTTTGTTTACGTTACTTGTGCAGTATCGTAGACCGTGAGGTCCTAGATTTCGACACCCGACGGTGGCCGATTTTCTATATTAGTTAGATTGCCGCCAGCCATCATTCAGCCAATTCTAGCGGTTGACTGCTCTGATCGGTAGTTTTCCGTGGTTTCGTAGATCAATCCCAGGCGAATACATAACATATAACCGTGCATCATATTTCCTTTCTCATTCCTTCGGCGTATAGGCATCTTCTACCAATATATACATGTAGTTACATTTAAATCCGTTTTCTAGAAATCAGTTATAAAACTTGCTTATTATTCGTAGAATTCTTATTATTCTGAAAAATAATAAAATATTTAATAATTATTCCTACCGGCAGTGTTTGCCAAACATTCTAATTTAAAACAAAAGGCCTACTACTTAACGCCACAAATGTACCAGCAAATGTTCAATTGCACATTTTTGAAGATTTGCAAGGGAGCAAGCGGGGTTACCTTTCATTCCAGTACCAAATCCTACAAAATAAAATACCCCGTACTGAACGTTCTAAAGTCACTAGAGCGTGGTACCTTTTTTAAGAAAAAAGCTTTCATTTGAAGCAAAATGTGGATCAACCGTTATATACATAAAAATATGATTACAAAATTACAAACAGTACAGCATTATATACCCCAAAACATTTGTATTTAATATTCTAGGGGGGAACTATTACTATGAGTAATCCCCTGTACTTTGTTAACAAAAATCTAGGTCCAGAAGAAATTACTTGATATTGTATTGCTCATTATAAACGTTGGGTTATCAAGCATTTCAAACACAAGATACATGTTTTAATATGCAAGAGACGTATTAGCAACCAAATGAGAAAAGCAATTTACTTTTTCATGAGCGTTCCGTCAGAAGAAGTTATTTCATTTCTGAAAATACAGTTTTTAATCCCTAAGTTTTAAAATGCGTTCCGCGTGTCCTTTTAAACAACCGTTTTTCAAATTATTTCTCCCCTCATTGTGATTGCTCAGAGAAGCATGGGGCTAATCCCCAACCTCTCATTAGACCAGGCTGCTCAACCCATTCGCTCTTCGAAAGCCTAAGAGCAGCTTGCAGCCGGTGAGCCCAGAAACTCGATTGCGAGCTTTATTGTGTCGGGGTAGTCTGATTAATTGATTGTTAGTGGTTCCAGACGCGTCAGCTGCTGAAGACATTAATCCCCTAAGTGTAGGTCATTTTTTCCTCGGAAGGTGTCGGTGATCTCCAGTCGCTGGAGGGCGAAATTCGGCGCCGACCTACCGTCCGCTTACGGGGTTACCACAACCAGATATATCCCACCAGCGGGACACCGCCCCAGCCGGAACAAGCTCGAAGCTCCCGACCGGTCTTCCGGCATGTGAGGCAGTGTAGTATATGTAAGTTTTAGTGTGTTCAAGTAAGGGGTGACGATGGGATAAGGAAGAGGAAAGAAAGATCGCGCTCGTTCCGTGGCCCGTTTGTTGGAGTACTGCTCCGGCAGTCCATTGGTGTGTGTCGTGTAAAGATTTATTCCACTTCACGGCAGGGGAAAGGGCTTCAGATGGGCCTGAGGGATCGGTTGAATGCCTGCAATGGAGTGTAGGGCAACGCTGCCTTCGCAGGTGTATAAAATGACAGAGTGCAAAACGGATCACGATTGGAATTCGAAAGAAATATGAAAAGTTCGGTAATTTTAAGACCACAGATAGAGACCACAGTCAGAGAATTTTCTCTCCCATTTAGTCAGTCTCACGGAATTTTTTCGTAATGTAAAACTCCTACTAAATTCTAAAGTTCAAATTATTTTTCGGCGACTTCCTAGTACTACAATATTGAATAAAGAAACTTTACTCGGGAATGAAATCTGTTCTTTAAAGGCACATCTTGAAATACCGCCATGTACAATTTTGGGGAATTATCAGTACTTTTCGCGTAATTTTGGATGAAAAAAGGCATTTATTAAATATTTTTCTCGGAAAGAGCTCCAATTTTTTCTTTAAATTTTCTCCTCTTATCTATCAAATGACAGCAAAAAAATTGTCATAATATCCTTTCCGGCAAACTTCTTGTATTTTTGAAAAATGCAAAAAAAAAAAAAAAATAACATTTCAAAACTAGAAAATTGAAGATAGAGATGTTTGTCTTCAACAAACTCTCTTTTGAAAAATAAGATCTTTAAAAAAGTCTATGAATGTTTCTTCAAACGAGTAGTTTCATATAATTTCTGTTTGAAATTAATGCAAGAAAACCATTTTCTCCAAAACCGCTCAATTTTTTCTTATTTTTTCCACGTGTAATACAAGGGACGCTTCAGACAATGGCGCAGGTCTCATTTCCGTTGAGCGTTTTAAATCTTCGATAATTGCGTGTTGGCAATAATGGGAGAAACAATTAGATTTTTAAGCGTCGGCCCAAGTGAGTACGGTGAAGCGACTACGTGGTGTAGCGGTAAAAACTCAGTGGACCTGAATTTTAGTCTAGGCGCGGAAAAAAATGTTACCGTTTGGAAACACCTTTTCAGATTGATGTAGTAGTATGATATTGGGGATCCGCTACAGAAAATACGAGAAAATATATGATATAGCACCACGAGTGTCACGTTAATACGCCCTCTCTCAGGGTCCATCCCACCGAGTCGCAAGCTCCCCTTTATACTTACAGCTTTTAGGTACAGTTTAGACTGCACGATTTCTGCAGGAAAACTTTTAAGCATGTTCGTAATGTTTCATGCAGAAGGCTTACAGTTAGACTTAAGCGCCTCTAGCGATACAATATTTATTCAATATTGTAGTTCTAGGAAGTCGCCGAAAAATAATTTGAACTTTAGAATTTAGTAGGAGTTTTACATTACGAGAAAATTCCATGAGACTGACTAAATGGGAGAGAAGATTCTCTGACACAGTAAAAGTATGAAGGCGTCGCAAGCTGCAAGGTGAGGAATAGAAAGGGACCGTTGAAGCAAGTGATGAGACGATTTTTAAGAGGAGCGATTGATGAAAATACATATGTAAAATAGTCAGAGGGGACTGTAGTTCAAAATTTTTTCCTTATCGAAAATAAAATTTTAGTACTGGAATACACAGAAAAAAACGTATTTAGGTTTATTTATTAAACGTATTTATATTCCTTAGTTTTAAAATAAAAATCCTTCAAGACTTTGCAAATCGTCCACTAATGGATTTGTTTACCCAACGATAATCGGCCATTTGGATTTTATGGTTAGGTGGGTCAAGATGCGTTTGTGTGACGTGATAAACTACTTCCTTGCTTATTCCTGCGTCCTACGTTTCCTCTCTATGCTCATCATGATTATTAATACGTAGTAAAGATTACTCATTCAGAACGCACGCACAAAAACACCGTCACTGAAAGCTCTCTCACGGCGCAATTCAGTTGTTTCGCGGTAGGCCCTAGCGACCTCTTCTAGCGGTTCATACAATAAAATTTCAGATGTAGAAAAAGGACTTACGGTTTTTGTACATCTAGTTTGGGATCTTGAAGTTTCTGAACAGAAACTGTACGAGAAACTGCACGAAAATTGTACCGTGTGTACCGGTCTCTACACAGGCTCTATTCTCGCTTCCCCCCCGCGTCACAACCTCCCACTTGCACTTACATAGGCTCTTTCCTCGCTTCCTCCGCGCGTCGCAACATTCCCTCCACACTTAAACAGGCTCTATTCTCGCCCCCCTCGTCGCAACCTCTCTTTTGCACTTACACAGGCTCTATTCTCGCTCCCCCAGTCACAACCTCTCTTTTGCACTTACACAGGCTCTATTCTCGCTTCCTTCCCGCGTCGTTTCCTGTCACTTGCACTTACATAGGCTCCTTTCTCGCTTACTCCGCGCGCCGCAACATCCCATCCACACTCACATAGGCTATATCGTCGCTCCCCCCCCCGTCGCAACCTCCCTTTTGCACTTACACAGGCTGTATTCTCGCCTCCTCCCCACGTCGCAACCTCTCCTTTACACTTACACCGGCTCTATTGCAACCTCCACTTCACACTTACACTGTCTCTATTCTCGCTTCCTACCCGCGTCGCAATCTCCCCTTTGCACTTACACAGACCTTTTCTCGCTTCCTCACACCGCGAGCGGTGGCTCAGTGTATCAGCTGATGTCACTGCAGCACTTCTGACCAGGAGGTCCTAGATTCGAATCCCGACGGCGGCTCAATTTTCGACACCAGCTTTTCAGCTAGGTCGGATTCAATCACTCTCTGGACGAGAATTCTAGCAGTCCACTGCTCTGATCGGTAGTTTTCCTTTGTTTCTCTGATCAACATCAGGCAAATGCCGTAGCAGTACCCTAACAAACGGGCCACGGACCGCGCGCTATCTTTCTTTCCTCTTCCTTGTCCTATGCTCACCCCATACACACACACACACACACACACACACACACACACACACTAACATACACTACACTGCCACACATGCCGTGAGACTGGTCGGGGACTTAGAACTTGTCCCGGCTGGGGCGGTGCCCCGCTGGTGTGAGATACCTGGTTGGGGAAACGCCGTTAGCCGACCGCACCGGATCTGGCTATCCAGCAGGCGAAGACCACCGCCATTTCCCGAGCAAAAAACCAGCACTACACTTACGGGAGTACTAATTGCCGCGCCCGGAATCTCAATCAATCGCTTCCTCCCCGCTTTACACTTACCCAGGCTCTTTTCTCGCTTCGTCCGCGCGTGCACGCTCTTCCGTTCCGCCTCCTTCCCCTCCGCGTGCCTCGCCCCCGCCCCCCGACCTCCTCCCAGCCGCAGAGAGCGCCACGGGCCTGGAGGGTCGCACAGCAGGTCACTGACGAGTCGCGCCCTGGGACAAGCGCCCACCCCCGCGCGCCAACTTCATTTTCATTATTTAAAGGCAGCTGAGTGCGCCGTCCCGGAAAGAACAGCAACGGGAGCGGCCGGCGCCATGTTTAATTCATCCCCCGACCAACAATGTTCATACATTTTAAGCCGACACAAAAGTTTTCGGGGCACAGTTTGTGATATTATGTCGCCGTATTTTCCGCTTCGACACTGCTTTGCTCTTTTCATCTAATGCAGTCGGCACCGCTGCTAGCGGGAGCCTGGCCAGGGTCCTGTCAAAATAAACATTTTAACTCCGTTTGGCTTCTTATTTTTCTTCTCCTTATTCTCCGACTCCCTTGGTTTAATGACAACGGCGTTTTAATTTCAGAGCTTTGGCCATTCCACTTGCATTTCTTTTTACACCGCGCAGATTACATTCGTGCAATTTAAGCACGACTTCATTCTGCCGTAATTACTTCGCTTGTTCGCTTCATTTTGTCGTTAAATGCCGCGCCGCGCGTGCTGTCAACATGGCCGCCCCCGCGCCTAGCATTTGTTGCGTCCCCCGAGCGGAGGGGGGAGCTGAAGAGGGGAGGGGGCACAAAAGGGCTTTAACTGACGGGTCAATGGAAACGAACCGTGTACCGGACAGGTTGGATTCGTCAAGTCTCTTCGTATCGTTGTTTAAAATTCTTAATCCTTTTATTTTATTAATGAATGGTTGTTTTTTGGCAAATTATTAATGAACTGTCAAGGGTGATTGTAACCCAAAAATTGTGCAGATGAAAAGTGGGTTAGAATGTAAAATGAATCTCTCTTACATTCTTGTCTGGAATCAGTAATCGATTGACAATAACATTGTGCTACTTTTTGGACTATATCCTTAAGGAGACGATAGCGATCAAGTATAGAGATCTAATATTTGGCTTTCCTGAGCAATAAAATAATGCATGATACAAAACAGACATACAAATTTTAATGTAGAATGAAATCTTTTAAAAGAGAAAAAATATGATCTCTTGTATGTCACAGAATCACTGTAAACATAAAGAAAACGAAATTCACGACAATAGTGTAAAATGTGGCTGACATTAAAAGACAATTCTATAAGTACCATCAACAATTTCACATGTAGCAAAAAGGGATCGTGGAAATCAGAAACGGGAAAGGCAATAAACCAAAAATAGTACACACGTTTTAAAGTTGTAAACACATACATACCGTTAACATATTATGCGAAGAAATAAGTCGGAAATGAAAAATTGGTCTACTCGTCTTGTATATTACAATTTTGAACGCTCCCCTCCAAAGTTCGAATTACGTTTTCACCCATTACAACGTACATCAAATATACGAAACTTAAGTTTGAGATGTTCTACATCACTGCAGCATGTACATGGTACATATTTGCATTTTATTACGATATCCAGTTTGTCCTAATCCGCACGTTGTCTAACGTCAACGCAGAAGGTCGTAAAAACAACATCACGCTGCTAGAATTCCGAGAGCGGGAACATCACGAGAGCAAACACTTAAACACAGCGGCTGTAACTCTTGGTATTACTTCTTCACTGCACGAAAACCCTCAGGGCAAACGCAAACCGAAGTATGAAATAGGATTTTCCCAAATAGACCTCACTAATTCAATTATAGCGAAAGGTATAACGAGGGCCGGTCAAAAATATTTTTTGACTAGCCCTCGTACCTTTTATCTTATTATCCTATTTTATCTACTTAAATTAAATTAGTTAAGTGAAAAATCTGAATTTAGCACTATTTTTCTAACCTCCTTCTACAATCCACCGCAGTAGTAACTTTCTGCGTCAACAAATGACAGCACAGCAGTCGTTTGAAAAATGGCCGACATTTATGTTCGCAATAGACGGCGGTGTGTGATTGAATTCTTGAATGCGGAAGGTGAAAAGTGACAAATGAATTGGGTCGCATCATCTTCCTCACTTCTGCACTCACCCAGCGATCACCACGATTGATGTCCTCGACTTGCTGAATGTTTCATGGAGTGAATGCAGCCACCGACCTGCCTATGTTTGCCCTTCAGCTTCGTTACAGCAACGAACCTATCGTGTAAAAGAGCTGACATCCACTTCTGTATCACCGTGCACATTTTTCAGTCTTTCCTGAATGCGAATGGGCATTTCATCTTCTGCATTCAAGAATTCAATCACATAACGCTGTCTCATATTTATATCGATATCGTCCATTTTGCAGATGACTGCTGTGCTACCACTTGTTGTCGCAGAAAGTTACTACTGGGGTCAATTGTTGAAGGTTCGAGGAATAGTGCCAAATTCCAATTTTTCACTTAACTAATTCCATATAAGTAGCAAAAAATAGGAGGCATTGCTTTCCGACTGACTTTCATATTTCCTTACTGCATTGCAGCGCTAAACGCTCTTCGAAAAACAGAATAAACGCGAGGAGCTCCGTGGATGAGAGGTCATACTAGCAAATCGAATTATTCTCGATGCCACCGCGCAGCTGTCGGCGGTGAACTGCCGCATCGAACGGCACCGGCTGCAGCCCAAGAGGGCGGGAAAGGGGCGGCTGAGAGGGCAGCACTTGAAAGAACGTCCTACGAAAGGGATAATTTCATTGAGACACCAGAAGGCATTCAAAATTGTGAATGGGGGTAAGAACAAGTAAACATTTACAGAATGTAGAAAGAACATCAGAATAGTTTGAAAACGCAGGATAAAGAAGTCAATTTTATAATCAGGATATAAAAGTCAAAAAGGAAAAAGTTGAAAACATATGGCATTTACTTGGGAATAAGAGCGTTAATACTTTTTTTACAAAATAAGTATCGTAAGACGTCTTATAACGATAAGAGATTGGAGTATTATCACACGAGGCTGTTAGTCTGTATTTGATAATCAATTGAAAATTATAACAAGATGTTACTATAGGAATATCGAATAACGTTTTGCCCATTTTGTAACCATTCCACCGAATAATTTCTGTTAAAATTTAACTATTCATGCTGCAAAATGTGATAAACCCATGTTTATATAGTTCATAGAAAATTATGAATTATTATATATCATAGATGAACACTTTTCCTTTTTATTAAGAAACATTTATTGTAGTTAATAGTCTTACAACTGATCACTGTACTTTAGGCAGTGTTTTAGGCTGTCCTTTAGCAATTTGGCTATAGACAAGCAAAGTGAATAAAGATTATTTAATATTGCGCAGGGAAGATGAATGAGAAGAAAAGCGGAAGTTTAAGAGCGCAAGATATGATCGAAGTAACACAAAAGAACGCAAGTGACGGACACTTTCAAAGAGTAACAAAGAAAAGAAAATGGAAACTAACAATGGCGATGGACCCGTGTGTGGTCGAAATACAAAAGCTTCTAGCGATACTATGAGTTGTTAACTATACAATGGGTTCCTTTCTTCCTGAGCAAAAGAAGAAGTATTTCTTCCTTTTATACTTCTCGATAATTACATTGGCGTCTGCCAGAGAAATAGAATTGTTCTTTTCAGATTCCAGTTAATTGTTAAAACATATTTTAATTGTCCTAGGAAGAGCTGCTGAATTTCCAAGACCTGAGAGTTCTTACACATCGAGAACAATGGCCCATACTTTACGCTCTCATTAAATTTAATGCTCCTCACTTCTTTCAAAAGTGTCATTAAAGAGTAAGAACTACGTTTTAATTTAATGTCATAAAAACGGCAAATGACAATTCATATGAATATTCCATGAATTGATGTATCTTGATCTTTTGAATTGATGTTTATCATCCGAAAAAGGTGAAACATACAGTCGAAAAAACCACACGTGATACAATGAGTTTGTCTCATTTCATTTCACATAAGTTCAAGATACCACAATTTGAAATATCCATAAGAGATCAAGAAACCACAATTATTTTATATTATAACCATAGTTATAGTATATGAAGTAATTTACCATAGTGGAGTACCATATACAATATGGTAAACCATAATTATATTATAATATTATGTACTATCGAGCTCTTTAATTATTGAATTAATTAAGAGAAAAGTACATGTGCAGAAAAGAGATTGAATGAAAATGTAAAAGAGGAAATCGTAATTGTTTTATTCCTGAATGTTGCAGATGATTGAAATTTGGGAAGAATTAACAAAAGTATCATGCTTGTCTTCCTGATCATAATACCAGACGAAGTTATACACAATCAAATAATCAAACCCTTCTCATAGGCTCACTTTCAATCTACATATTTTACATATAAAATGTAAGTAAAATATATATTATTTACTTTCTCGTTCAGTAAATTAAATATACTCATTAATTCGATGAAAAATCGTTGATTATCACTACATTAATTGCACGCATGAAACATGAACAAAATATGTACTACATCATAGATTAAGTACATCGCCAACATATAAACACCGAATGAATAAAACAAAATTGACGATGTAAACGTTGGTTGGGCACTATTTGACTAATGAAACAACATAAAATATTTAACATGAATAAATTAAATGTTTTACATATAAAACATTTGGTCTTAGCATATTACAAACGTAAAAAAATATAAACGTCATCTGTATTTACCTGTTTTAGAAAGTACGCCAGAAAAACTTTTGAGTCTGAAGTGACTCGTTTTTCTACTTTTCAACGTTTATACATTCTGTATTCTTTCAAACACTTTATTTATTTTGGAAAGTAATGTTTTCCTGGATCTGTCAGTTTCTTCTAATATTTAATTCGGAATATGTTCAGTATCTTACATTTTCCTAAATTTCTTTATCCGCCAAGTAACTATAGGGATCGGAAGTAACCTATGCAAGGCCCACTAAAATAGGTCTTTTTCAAAACCAATATGACGATATGAAATGTATGTCTCAAGTGGTAAACATATGCTTAAATGACTCAAATTTTACATTATTTTTACATGGAAACAAAAAATACCAAATGTAACACGTGAATAAAGGGGTAATTGCACTTGTTGTAAATAAGAAAACTCGCTCCTATTCGCTATTATTCTTGAACATACCACTCGTGCAATTATACCCTTTTTTATCCACTCGTTTCGAAAAATACTATAAAACGTGTGATTAATTATGTGTATTAAATTAATAAAACAATCCAAAAATAAATTTTAGCAGACTAAGCATTTCACTAATCAGAATTCATAATTGAAGGACAACTGAATGACGTTAGGCTAAGAGGGACCCGCCCAGAAAAAAATTAAAGTTAAGTAATGATGTTTTTGGGACAGCTAAATGGCTGAACACCTTCATATTATTATTATTACAATATATCTTACTATATTTGTACTGTGTCGCTCCCAGCATGCCGAATTAATTCTTTTACAATTTTTTACATTACGATATCCATTCTTTTCAGAACGCAGAAGTCAAGACACACTGGTAAATCAAATACTATAAACTAGCATACCTGTGCAAGAACTCTCGAATGTTAAATCCCACCCTCTTCCCAATTTTTTTCATTTTCATATTAAGCCTGTAATATATCTTTTTCTTCAAGACATTCTTATCCTCCTCCGTCACTTGTTCTGTACAATACACCCTTGTCAATACAAACTATTATTATTTAACGTTATTACCGAGCAGAGTGGTACACCCGTGTCATTCCGTTTCGTATTATATCAAGTAATTAGTTCAATTTTACATTCAGTTGCAGATTCTGCACGTCTCTGACCAGGTAAGGTAATATTGAGAAGCGCTGGTTCAGCAAAAATTTAATAGAATGTTCAAGAAGATCTCATCCTATAGAATACGATGTGCAAAACGATTTTTTGAGGCCTTTGCCTTCAAAAGTTTAGTGTTAAGGCCCTATAACGCTTTGTTTAGGAGTTATTTAACGATATAGATTTTTTAAAACGCAATCGAGTGTTGCGGGTTGCATTAGACATGAATAATTACACGCATTTCTTAAACAAATCCTTCATATTTTGAAAGTCAAAGTGCAATTCTTCATCTCTCCGTGAAATTCGTTTTTTAGAGATCTCATTTACAATGATCGGATGGATGTGAGAGTCGCAAAAGGTATGTATACTACTGAAATAATATAGAATACGATTACTAATCAAGCCACAAACAATGCCACCCTTTAACTTTCTTACACAGATGATTTTATGGATATCATAACTTCTGTGAAGAACGAAGATCGAAAGAGCATACATGGCCGTGTGTACTGTGTTGAGCCTTTGGTGGAGGACCTGCTGTGCCGGAGCTAGACAACCTTCGGCCCGAGACAATGCTGAAATGTAGCCCACACACCCCCAATTCAAAATGTGAAAATTGAATCAAGACACAATGAGTTATTTTATTTCAACAAATAACAAAAATTACGTTTATGCTAGAAAAAGTTTTTGGAAATATATTTTAAATATTAGTTTTAAGTACAAGTATTTATTAATCGAACTATTCAATTTCCACGGTGAGCTTAAAACGCTATACAAATTGTTGGGTTTAGTTGTTGCTCTTTTTAATGACTTATTGAAAATATAAAATAATTAATATGAATTTCAGTAGAATCTATTTTAATATTAGCGTCATTTGATTCATTTCATAGAGTCCTACCATACAAGCAATGACTATAATTAACTATTCAAAGTAAAAAATTAATAGAAAATTTTATGAAATATTAGACTACAGTAGCGCGACTTATAAAATTACCATGACGATTTTCTTGAGTTCTAATTTATTTTTCAATTTGTTACTAATTTTTCCCACCAATCGCATCATCGGGCCTGTTGATCTGTGGGGAACGGGGCGACTCCCGGTCTGCCAGCACTGCTGCGCCGCCGCGGAGGCGAAGCTGCAACCCCCGTCGCTCGCGCGGGTGACGAGCGCCCGCCGCCTGCCAAGACGAACATCCCCCGATATCGCCTCCGCCGCCGCCGCCGCCGCCGCCGCCGCCGCCGCCGCCGCCGCCGCCGCCGCCGCCGCCGCCGCCGCCGCCACCGCCGCCGCCTCCGCCGCCGCCGCCGCCGCCGCCGCCTCCGCCGCCGCCGCCGCCGCCGCCGCCGCCGCCGCCGCCGCCGCCGCCGCGGGCGCTATCGCGTCCCAAAGTGCGCGCGCCACGCTATTTCTCGGGCGCTACGCAGCTCGAGCGCCCCCGCACTGCTCCTATCGCCCGCCGTTCGTACTAACGCCCCTGCAGTCATTCCGCTGCCTCCAGATATCTCCACGCCGCGCCTTCACGCACGCACGCGCAGAGGCTTCCTGCCCTCCCCTGGCAGAACTTACAGGTGACCCTCTCTACATCCCCTGTTAGCCACAATTGTCTCACGACGCGTTTTTTTATCTTAATTTTTTAATTTATTTTATTATTTGATTGTTTTTTTATATAGATCAGTTCCTATAAAACTATACATATGCAGAGATGGCTTAACTTATAACACTTAACCTAACTTAACTCTAATACAGTGGTTGAGGAAACCATGATGGCACCTCATAGATATTATTCTAGGTCTGAAAATAATTTACAAAATATATGGAATGGATATTTATTTTTGATGTGAGTGGGATGAGTGGGGTTTTTACAGAGGTTGAATGGGGATAATGTTTGAATATGGTGAATATTAGAGAAGAACTTATGGGATAGGTAAGTGATGTGGTGAATGATGAGGTCGAGGTTGAATTCATTATGTAATTGATGATTTGATATGAACCAAGGTGCATTAGTGATGGTACGTAGGAATTGGTTCTGTACTATTTGAATTTTGTTGATGTTTGTTTTTGCAGCATTAATCCATGACTCACGACGCGTACTCAGGCGTTCCGCGGTTGCCTTGGTTCGGCGGGTGCACTGCATCGCGGTCTGTCCCCGACTGATCCCGCACCGCCGAACCAAGGCGGCCTGAACCCGGCCAATCAGGGGGCTCCGTTGCGCGTCACCTGCGCAACGGCCCCCTGACTTGGTTCGGCGGTGCGGGATCAGTCGGGGACAGACCGCGATGCAGTGCATCCAAGAAGGCCACCCTTTCCCACCGGCAACAGACACTCGCTTTATCTCAATCTAAGTCACGACGGTGGTAGGAGTTTCGAAACTAGCTACACAGCTTGGTCGGATTCTACTGCTGCGTGCAGGAGAATCCTAGCGGTTGGCTGCTCTGATCGGAAGTTGTCCGCGGTTTCTCCAATCAGCACCAAGCGAATGCTGGACTAGTAGCCTAACAAATGAGCCACGGACCGTGCGTGAACTTTCCTTGCTCTTCCTTGTCCTATCCTCACGCATCTCTTACACACACACTTACAAGCACTACATCACCAGACAGTCGGGAGCTTAGAGCTTGTCCCGGCTGGAGCAACGTCCCGCAGGTGCGAGATTTCTGAATGAGGGAAATCCCCGCAAGCCAACGGGTAGATTGTTACTGGATTTCGCAATACAGCGGGGTAAGATACCGCCACCTCCCGCAATAAAATCATGCACTACACTTACGGAACTAACGATCTTAGCAGTTGAAGCGCCCAGAATCACTAATCAACCAATCATTCTACAAAAACAACCTCAACCCAATAGCAACCACCTCTGACCCTCGCTTCCGGTAGGAGTTCCTTCCCATCATTCGACCATCACACGCCAACTACCCATTTTGTTACCCTGCCGCATTCCTCCCATTCTCCCTCCACGTCTACTGTTCCCATCCGTCTGACATAGCTCGTTTTCTCTTGGCTTGCGCAGAGCTTGACAGTCAGGTGCCCCAGCCCTCCGAACTCCACGCCCCCGGTACTCCGCGAGGCCGCATCTTCGCCCCCACCCCTCACCCCACCCCCGCCCGGCACTTGCAGCCGGCAGAGCAGACTGCTTGGCGCAGTTCAAGGCCTCGCCTTCTACGAGACGTCGTGAACCTCCCCTCCAATAGGAGGGGAGGTTAACTCTATCTTTGTTTACGTTATGAGTAAGTTTCATTGCGTAGAACATTTATTATAAGATGACAGTTGTTCGATCAAATTAAGACACCAATGTGATTAAGATACAATTAGGAGAGTGGAAGTTTCAAATCAATTGGAAATAATCTATGAACAAAAGAAAATTATCAGTAAATGAGAAATTTATCTTCCTACAGTAAAATGTAGTACGACGTTTCGTGGTTTAATTTAACATCTTTTCTGAATTTCTGTAAATTTACCATAAAAGAGTTCGGAAAGCTGAATTATACAAAATAAAAAATAGAAAAACATTTTGATAAAGTTACAGATAAAAAAGCACAATACTAAAAATACTAAAAGCACGTAAAACAGGAAATTTAAACCTGTAATCCAATATTTTATCTTACGTATATGATAAAAGCTTGTTAAATATTGAAAAATACAAGTATAAATAAAAGTATTTTAGATACAGAATCTTTGCCTCATAGCTTCCCATTTATTACATTGTCAAAAACTCGTGTATTAAAATTTAATTATGTTTCGATTTTTCGACTTCCTGATTCGTTTCCCCACTTTATATTCCCTCAGACAATTGGCTATTAAAATTGAGTCAGTTAAGATGGCTGCTGCTATTACTTCGCAGACCTATGACTGTGTTTGAAAAAATTAACCTAGATCATAATAATGATCTGACTAATTTATTATGGTGAGTCTCCATTTTCCTTTTGTCTCGTGACTCTGAGATAGTTTTCTTTAAATTCGAGTTTAAGTAAGAATCTGTGTGCAACAATCGTGTATAAAAGTTGTATAAATACATAATACTTCTCATTTGTTTCTTCTTAAATTAAGTATGTTTTATCTTAAACAATGATTACCATTTTTTCTATCTGTTAACATTTCTCATGGTTTTGTATTATCAATTTCTCAAAACAAGTTTTACAGTAAATTTTCAGAAACTCCTTTTGTTGCGCGCCTCTATGCCGGTTTGTACGTGTGTAAAGAAGAAATCTCATTCACTATTATTATTATTATTATTATTATTATTATTATTATTATTATTATTATTATTATATTAGAAAACAGAGAAATTAGTAGAAAATAAAAAATAGTGAACTTTCTCAGGTGTCTCATGGAATTGAGATGTTTTATCCCTAACTCCATAAAATGAAAAAGAGTAAAATATTTTGGTTACTTCTTGGCTGTCCGGGTGACGCCGCGTAGTGGGCTGAGAGGCCAACGTTTCGCCTGACATGTCGCAGGCTTCCTCAGGGTATTGACATCTACGCGGAGTCACCCGGACAGCCAAGAAGTAATCGACGCGAGCCGCGGAAGCTTACGTGTACAAAATATTTTGGTAGTAATTCATTTTTCAAAATAATTTTATTGTAAAATTACAGAACCTCCACAAGAATATGTGATTGCATTAAACCAGAAAACGTCGTTCTACGTCTTTACTGATGGTAAATAAATTTCTTATATTCTGAGAATTTTCTTTCGGTTGTTGGCAGTCTATAATTGATTTGGGAATTCTACTTCCCTAATTTTATTATTAGAATCTCTCTTAACTCCACGTGATAGTTTTCTCCTTCAGCATTTATCGTATTCTCATTCACATATAAGTCTACACAACAGTACCGCCTAACTCTTGCTTGGCTCACGGTACCTTTAGAAATTGAACGTCTATGAACCGTAAGTGTATTGACACATCAATCTGAGAAAGATTGAGCCTGTAATATCACGAAAATCTTACATCAAATTCCTGGAAAGGAAGAAATGTCCAGCAGAAAGAAAGAAATGGCAGTTCTCGCTTAGCTTCCAGCAGGGTCAGACACGCGCTCGCTACCTCTGTCACAGGCAAGATCTCCAACTATGATAAGACCTTCGGGGCCGACCATAGTGATCTAGCGTGTTAGCTAAACTGTTTCTAGTGTCAGTATTTTCTTCTTGTATTAAAGTAAATAAAACTAACTTCAAAAAATTATATATACGTAAATAGTTGCTTCACGTTTGGAAAAAATGTTTTTGGTTCACTAAATACGCTACATAACCCAGAACAGGCAACTAAAAACAATATAAATATAGAAATCCCTAAACCTGTGACAATGCAACCAAGTACATTTCAGCAACCATGTACATTTCTTTCCATTTTTTCCCATTCCACTTGAATGGAATGTTGAACGATTATTCAACTGCTGACATATCTTTCATAAAAACAGTACTGCTAATCCGCGGGAACAAAATGGCATGAGTTGTTTTACATGTATGATATTCTGAATTCCTTTCCAGAGCACTGTGTCGTATTGTTTTGGTAAGTCATTTTGAGTACAATTCATCAACCGTAATGTCGCAAAATTAATATGATGCACGACTTTAGTTAGTAAACCAAAACTACAAATCTCTAAAGACTTCAAAAGATATTACTGCATCGTACAAAAGTAAAAAAAAATCTTGAACGTTTCCGTAGTATTTATACTTATAAATCTTTGTAGTTTTATTTGTCTGACGTCAATCTCATTACATAATTTTCTTAGTCCAATATATAGCACTAAAAATTTTATTCATATCGCAAAATGCGTAGTTTCTTTGTCAGTAATCGTAAATCTTTCTAGAATATTTTCAGTGAGTAATAAAATACATTGACTATTTATCATATCAAAACAGCTGCAGCATTCCTGCAAGCCTGCAGCAAACCAAAATACAAAATTACCCCGAAAATAAACACTTAGTTCTTGACAAGAAAGATCTGTTTCGTGTGTGTTCAGCGGAACGAGAAACAGCGGTACAAAACGCAAAATGCAGTCGGCCGAACGCTTGCCTGCATGGTGCGAGCCGGAGGTCCTGGGGCGGGGGGGGGGAGGGGGCGTGGACCGCTCTGCAAACGGAAATACACGCGGTTGCTATTCGGGCCGAGCACACAAGGGTCCGCGGCTCGCCCGCATCCCGGCCCCTCCGTCTACCTCCTTCTATCCCATTTTCCTATTCTCAGTCTCCCTTTTTGTCTTTCTCTCTCTCTGCCTCTCTCTCTTTCTCTGCCTCTCTATATCTCTGTCTCTCTCCTCTTTCTCTCTACTCTCTCTCTCTCTTTCTCTCTCTCTCTCTCTCTCTCTCTCTCTCTCTCTCTCTCTCTCTCTCTCTCTCTCTCTCTCTCTCTCTCTCTCCACCTCCTCGGTTCTATTTCACTCCTCAATCTCTGTCGTCTCAATGTGAGACATGCTGTCTCTAGCTCGTGCCTGCTTTCAACCCCTACTCACGCATCCTACGAGTCTTTCCTGGCTATGCTCCTGGCTCCTTGCTATGCATTCCCAGCTTCTTGCTATACTCCTCCCTACTTGTCACGATTCTTGTTCGTCTCTCTGAGCCTCACCCTCGCCTCGACACTCTCTGACCTCAAAAATAGCATTTCGCAAAGTGCATATCGCGCACAGTTAGACTATTCCCTCGTCGCCGAAGTTGATACGTCCAACATGCAGACAACCCTTTCAATAAGAAAGCGATGAGACATAATTAGTGCTTCAAAAATTCTACCGTTAATGCAATACATTTATTCATCATTTTTAATCTAAAATTTAAATTTTTAAATATATTTTCTAGAAATAATTAAATCAATCTTTGAGAAAACCTTCACAGTAAAAGGATGCCCACTCTTTTGTATTTTTACCAATATCACGTTCTGTCAATCCTTTGTAGAGTATATTACTCCGTATATACTTTGTGTAGAGAAAGTTATGAAATGCCACGAAAAATCGATTTCGAGATTGAGATTGAGGCCCCTGAATACCGAAAAATAGATTTTCTTCCTCTTATATGTAGCAAATTACTTTCTCTAATACATAGCGCAGTTAGAATCTACATTTTGTGGCCGCTTACCGACAATATGTTTCCATTAAATGTCTGCTTGCCCGTCCGGCTATGAATAACACTAGCGCCTAAACTATTCGTATGATTATGGCAAAAAATAATATTCCCCGATCAATACAGCCCAACTCATAGCCCCGAGTTTTTGGAAAATAATTGTCTAGAAATTTTTAGGGTTCTTCGCCAGAAGCCTCTGAAATTTGCTCAAAAATGACTCATTTTTTCTTTAAATTTCTTGTAAGACTATTGTAAAATACACTTATAAAGATATCATAGGTCCAATAACTGTCTCACTGTTATCCACGAATTTTTAAAAAGGAAAAAAGTTTTTCTTTTTAATTTTTTAACCCTACTCATACAATTACATTATTGAAGATGGAGATTTTTTCTTCAAATGAAATTAGTTCTCCACAATTAATTCTTTAATAAATACCATGTAGATTTTTGGAAAATATTAGTAGTTTCCGCGCAAATTTCAATGAAATATGGGCAATGTTAAAAACAAGATTTTCTAAAAAACGGCTCCCAATTTTCTCTCAAAATATTTTGTACGGATAGTGCTCAATGCCCTGAATAACACGACATAAACGCCATTATGATGTACTGTTTTGAATTTTCAAAAATTACATAAGGGTATTTTTTAAATATCTCCCACAACGTAGATATTTACTTTCCAGGTTTTTGTGTACAAGTATTTTATAATATTGCACATGGAAGTTCTCGAAAAACTCAAAACTTTTCTGTGATTCAAAACTGCGATTTTTAAGAAACGCTCAAACGACATTTTCTCAGGAACGAGGTCTTACCCTTAATGTTTTAGTCCGATTAGTTAATGCCTTATTTTACGTGGCGAGACTCGGGCCATCAGGCCCTCTCTTCCGTCTAACCACGCAAATTTCGTTACGCTCCTTTCACCACCTAGCGGAGAAAGGAGGTGTTATCTTGGGCGACGAAACAGGCGGATCTCAATTTTGCTCAGAGGCTTCATGATTTTTTATATGTAGTAAATCTACTAACATGGGACAGTCGGCTTTACTTCCCCTCCCAAGGAAGGCGTACGAAGGATTTTTTCGCCCTTAAAAATCCACGGCTTCGATCGGGTTTGAACCCGCAAACTCGGAAACAACAGTCCGGTATGACCGTTATACCACCGAATCGGTAGTTCGATTCTTCTACTACGAAACCAAAAAAAGAAAAGAAACTGACCAAATGAACTGAAATAATATGAAAAAAATTTTAGCGCCAGTAGATAGCATCTGGGAAGAGGGTGAGGCATAACCGAGGAAACTAAATTACACGAAAAAGTCTGTGTCATTCTGTAGCACTATTTTTGGAAATACAGTAAAATCTTGGTCAAGGAAATAACTTAAATGGCAATGGTTGAAGTAGCGGTAGGTGGCCACTACGGTGACGATAGTGGAGGAGGTGGTATTAGTGGATGAGGAGGGGAAGGGGGCGGCCGGAGCGGTGTCGCACCTAAACAGAGAGCCCCTCTGCGGCCGCGACGCGGGGCCCCACTCAGCGCTGGTGGGCGGGGGAGGGGCACTGGTTCCATTAGGGCGCTACTACGCAGGAAACAGAGTCCCCACGGAGGAACGCCTTTGTTTGCGTCGCAGATCCCTTCCCTTTATATCCGGTTGTCCGTTTTGAGATCTTGTAAAATATTTATTTTGTGTTGAAATATTTATTTTGTGGACAAACTAGTTTGATTCTCTATATCAGGCTGATATAAAATTTAATTACTTGAATACCAGTAGTAGAAATGTGTGTTGTACAGATTTCACAGAAAAATCAAGAAATTACGTGTCAGCACTATGCCCCAAACTCAACAAACTGCAAAGATATTTCCCCTACAAAAATGTTTTGTTAACGACTCGCAAAGAGTAGGAGAATAATAAATGCAAATACGTTCTTAAAAAGAAGCTCAGGAGTTTTGTCAAATAACTTGAATAGAAGCCCTTCAAAATGCACTCTTCTCATTCATAAAGAGTTCATGTGCCATTTTAAATTCAGAAATATTAGAAAAAATAACAAAAGAGCTAAGAATTATATATATATATATATATATATATATATATATATATATATATATATCGATGGCCAAAACAATTAAGCAAATGTGTAACTGACAAAAAATACCCCCGAACAATCAGAGATAATTTTAATTATAGAACGACATTAGAGCTCAAATATATGCCAGACGCATTTGTATAATCCTGCAGCACAAAAGATAATATCCATAAATATATGGTGATAATCATTAAGTTTACCACACAACAATACCACAGTCAGCAATGATGTTCGTAAGGTAGAAAGTTCTGACAAACTGACAGTCTTTAACAGCTAATTGGATTTACGAATTCTTAACAGTAATTTTTTTGCTGAAGATAAAAATGAAGAATTTAAATGTATCTCTCTAATTTACACCAAAAAAGAGTTAATAATTCAATTAGTATATTTTAAATTATTTAAATAAACTTTTACGAATTCGTCTTCAGCATGAAGTGTCAAAGCAAGAAATTTAAGAAATCTATAAATACATATTATTTCTAAGGAATTTTTTTCAGTTTACGCTTGACTAAAAGTATTCAATTATAAAACGTATTTCAAATTCTTCACATAATAAAAATGTGGAACATTTGGCCTTAAAAGGAATTCGCAGAAGTTAGCAAGATGGTATCCAGCCACTCTCCCCCCCCTCTCTCTCTCTCTCTCTCTCTCTCTCTCTCTCTCACACACACACACACACACACTCACACACACACACACTCACACACACACTCACACACACACTCACACACACAATAGTCACAAATGTTACCAATGTTTGCGTATTACACACGAACAGCAAAGGAAGGACAAGCATACAGGTAGAGGAACAAACAGACCGAACGGACATGCAATAGGGGGTACTAGCGCTAGGCAAACAGGCGTGCACCACAATCATGTACAGTCCGTCTCGCGATCACCAACTTTAATCACGATGATCTGAAAAAGAGATTAAAAAATCCACTCGAAGATATAAACACAAGTGGAACTCAGCCGTCCGACACAAAAGGTCCCACTCAGTGTCAGAGCATTTTCAAAGAATTTTTTGACATATTTCAATTTTTGTTCTTGGTTAGGAAAGTTTAGAATACTGCACACACGATTGAAAAAATGAATGATTATGAAAACGAAGCACCCTTTTAGTCATTCTAAATGAAACTGTTCCAATAACTTCTCGCCTATAGATGACAAGTCGCTAAGTTTATTAACCACATTAATAAACAAAGATGTCCCTGGCTGAGAGTACATACAAAAAGACAATACAAATACACATGCAACTACACAGTACAGACACTCGTGTGAACCGATGAGCAGGCCCTACTTTACAAATGTGGACATAAAATAACTTAAGATATTTTCTAACGTGTTCTAAAAGTATCCTTTATTGCCAGACACTCTTATTAATTATAATTTGTTGATGAACAGCTCTATATAATTATATCCTGCAATGTGATGCGCAATTATGGAATTATACTAAACGGTTCTGGAGTCAGAGACGAAGGAAAGCCTATATATTCGTACCAACTACTAAGTACTAATACCAACTACCGTACCAACAACGTAGATTATGTTCAGAAAAAAGAGCCTCCAAATCAGCCAGACAACTGCGAGGCAAAAAGGTGCAACCTGACGACATGAAACTGAAACACATCAATCCAAGGGGCACAAAGTCAACTCACAAGCGCGGCGCGGCCCACATGTGGCCGACACAGGGGCCGCGCAAGGCGAGGGAAATATTAATTAAAACGCCAGCGCCGGCGGCGGAGCAACAAAAAGCTTCCCATTTCCCCCCGCGATCCGTGAGCGCGGCGCGGCGCGGCGCGGCGTGGCGCGGCGTGGCGTGGCGTGGCGTGGCGTGGCGTGGCGTGGCGATGCGAGGCGTGGCGGCGCCAAAGCGGAGCCGCGCCGCGCACTTTCCTCGCGGCAGGTGCCAATTAACGAGCGCTGCCGTCGCCATGGCCTCCTGCCGCCCCCGCGCCGCCCCCGCGCCGCCCCCGCGCCGCCCCCGCGCCGCCCCCGCGCCGCCCCCGCGCCGCCCCCGCGCCGCCCCCCGCGCCGCCCCCGCGCCGCCCCCGCGCCGCCCCCGCGCCGCCCCCGCGCCGCCCCCGCGCCGCCCCCGCGCCGCCCCCGCGCCGCCCCCGCGCCGCCCCCCGTGTCGCGCAGCCTGAGCGGATTTGCTGGCCCGCCGTTCGGCGTTTATCTCGGCCTCGCAAGGACCTGCGGCGGGAGAACTTTTTTCGTGTAACGGGGTTCCTATTGACAGAATTTGTCATTACCGCGAGCACTAGTGGCTGATGTAGTAGCTTCTGCGCACCATAACCATCCATATTATGGGTTTTGGTGCTGGTGGTCCTCTTAGTTTTCGGCGTCACAATTAGAAGCTTTTATTTAAGGTATTAGCGCTGAGACTGATCCCAGTGATCGGCATCATAAATTGTATCCATATCTACTCTCGCAGTAACAAGTAGAAGTGTTTGCAGTTGCTTCATGCTGAAGAAGATTCTGATTTTTACATGCTCGTATACGTACGTATATACGGAGTAATATACGTAGTATAGAGAAAGTTATGTAATCCTGTGGCAAAAAAACGGTGATTTTTCGGCAGAAGAACGTGTGTTGTTAGGCCCTGATGCAGAAAAAGTGGATAAATCCTCTTCCAATATGTAGTAAATTACTTCCGGTAATGTAGTTAGATTTCACGATCTGCGGGTCTTTGATATCGAATTTTTTTCTCTCCTTCAAAACGTCCGTCCGTCTGTCTGTCGTCTGTGAGCAACACTAGCGTCTAAACTACGCATTGATTTTTTTCAAACTGAATACTCCCCTTTCGGTCTGGCCTCTCTTGAAGCTCTGTGATTTAAAAAAGAGCGATAAAAATAGAGCATAATACGCTTATAAAGATGGCATAGTTCGGATTGTTTTTGTCGCGGATTTCGTCTCCGCCACCGCGAGCGAAATCTGGAGAAAGTCGAAAGTCGAAAGTCGAAAGTCTGTGACGAGAACGTCTACAACGCTGCAGAGACGCCGACACTACGTTAAACAGCCCCCGACCCTGGCACGCGCCCCGACGCAGGTTTAGCCCTTCGCCGCCTTCGCGTCATCCATGCGCCAGACCAATGCTGCCTCCGTCCACGGCAGTTCGCTGACTCCCAACCCCCTGTTTTCGTAAGGAAGGAGACTAGTCTTAAAGGGTGTGTGTTAAAATTTCAGTCGCCTTTTCAAATTCAAAGACTTTTAGGAACTTGACTTTACAATTTCAAGAAAAGAAGAGTGTTGAGAAGAATAATGCATGCAACAGTACAAATTCAATGTAAAACAATTGAAAAGGATTTTTGTTCGTGTTTCTTGTTTTCATGCTAATCTCCTGTAACTGATTTTAAGTTTTATAAATGAGATGGAATCGCTTCAGGAACCACATATTTAGCAGTATTACTTCATCTTTTATTAACAAGCAACAAAGTACACCCGATCCAAATTACCATATTTTTCAAGGCTAACCCGGGGAGGTTCCGCCCTGAGAATTCTCCCAGCTCCGCCGCGAACAGAAATTTCCGTAACCGGAGACCGGCCGGCGCTGGTGAGTCGACGAGTATCCCCGTCATCATCGGTGATCCGGCCTGGCCCCCGACACCCTGGCACAACGCCCGTCGCATGGGGTGCGTTACATAAAGTACCTCGCCTACGACCTCCACACACGCGGCAGGGTCACAAACTTATATACTTATATACACACACTCGCACACACTGAATCTACACTCAAATTTGCTTGTATTACATTACAAAATGGAGTTAAATGTTCACATAATACATTTTATCAATTAAGCATCATCTCATGCGAGTGTGTTCGGAACTCAATAGCATTAGTTCTAACTTTAAATAAGAAGCTATTTAAAATAAAAGAAATAAATATTTACAAAAATTTCGAGAATCCAATGGAAGCACGGCAACTTCCCCCACGTCACCCCGGCACCTATTACCCTTTGCCTGGCACATCGCCTCGAACTGGATATTGTTATTATTAGCTATTAGAAAAGTGGTGGAAAACCGCAATGCAATGTAAATATTAAGTTCTAAATAAACGTATTTTTTTATTCTAAAGCCCGGAAGATTATGAAAATTCATATTTTTAATTATGAGCTTTACAATGTGTTAATTATCAAATGTCCACAAAACAATCAAACGAACAGCAAGTGGGTAATTGTATAATGCATATTAGTGCATATTTAGTGCATTTAGTGTTAATGCATCATTTTTCCATTATATTTAACATATTATTCATATTTTATTGCTTTCTTGTTCTTAATGTGATATATATTTCTCTTGAAATTTCAATTAATATGGATATTTGTCTCCTCGAACCTAAAATATTTCTTCACAAAAGTGATTGTGAATGCTATTCATGAGAAATCGTGGGTATGTCTTCCATTTGTTGCAGCAGAATTTGTCTGAACATGTTATGGATGATATCATGGCGGGAATGACTGGTATCCGGAAATGACTCTCTGATTAGGAATGATGGGATAATATATGATAAAGAATTTGTTGCATTGGAATTGATACTTCCACGATGTTTCAGACGAAATACTTTATTTTAAAAATTATCACTGGAAATACTAAGTAGAAATAAAAAGTCAAAAAAATTGTTAAAATTTTAAAAAATGTTCTTGTTCATGAACACTTAAAACTGTTAAATTTTGGAACATATTTCATTAGTTCTGCCGCATATTTTACAAATGTCAGAGTATATTTGCCTGCATGTTTCACATTTTGATACTGCATTAACTTCCGAGCCTCAGTTATTAGAAGCACTGTAACAGGGTTTGTGTGATCATAATGAAACATTTAGTGTTCAATAAAAAGGATATCTCGAGATACGTAGCAAATTTCGTCTTGATAAAAATTGAAGTGAATTTAAAATTGGAATAAATTAGAATGTGCACATATGTTCAAATATGATTGCTTTATGAAAAGATATGGTGATTAAGAAGTAATTTCCCATAATGTCGAGTAAAGGACGCTTTATAGAGGAGAAAGATCAAACTCTTTAGAACACTTAAATTCAATCTTGCAAACACTAGTTTACGATAAAGAATAATATATATCAAATAAATTCAATAATTCAAAAGTGGAGTGGTAAAAAATTATATTTATAAATCCATATTCCCTTGCCATGAAGAAAACTTTTACTGCAATATTTCTCATCATCCTTTTTATTGACTTTTTTTTATTTTAATTCTGATGAAGACTTTTGATTGACTCAGACTATGAATACATATTTCCTTCATTGCAACAATTTTCTACGGTAAGACGACTAGATCATTTCCTAACATATATCTCCCTTACTGAATCTCATTTATAAAAATGTGTTCAAGATAGTAACATTTTCATTGGAAAGGAGAGAGTCGACATTTTGTGATAGCACAGAAAAAACATTTATATTCCCCATTGCATTTAAATGACCTAACTCCAACAGCAATTTCTTTCTGAGCATTCTGCCCACAAATTGACGACGTTTTTGGAAAAATTGAGTACCAGAAAATAACGATGGTAACTACAGCGGAGGAAAATAATGACATGAGGGGGATTAGGTTTTTATATTGGTAAATGTTAGTTTTTTGTTTTATTCTGTTCCCTATAGGAATGCATTTACAAAATCAACGTCCAGAACAAATGCTCTGAAATATTCGGCGAACACCATTGAAATTTCCATCCCACCTCCTATGTTCACATCCAACGCAAGTCCTCTGAAAAACAACTCTTACAGTATAATCAAAATTCGAGCACAAACAAGATTAAATTCTAAATCACGTCCACGGGAGATTTGATTTCATCGTATTCTCGATGTTTAACGACAAACTACAAACTTGGTAAAAATGTATAAACCAATCTCCACATTTTCAACGCAGTCTCCATTTCATAAGTCAATATTTCATTACTTCAGTAATATCTTCTCTCCTGTAATGCAATGCGAATATGAATGTATGTAAAACACGTAATATGCGAAACTTTGTGGAACATGTGAAACACTTATTAAACACTTATTTTTAACATTTTTCATCATTCAAAAGGATAATTGCATATTCGTGTAAATTAAGCATGAGATTTGTGCCAGTAGATGACAAATAAATATAGACAGCTGGAGGCTAAATGGAAGAGGGATCAATTGCATATCGACGCGTCGGCGCGGGAGCAGACAAAACAACGAACGAATAAACGGGCGACAAATGAGGGAGTGGAGAATGGAGAGCAAATAAAAACAAGCTCTGGTTGTGCTTGACTCTGCCAAGAACGTAGCAATATTAAAATACAACGAAATAAAAATTTTAATGCAGCCCAGGAGTGAGTTCGAGTCGCGTCCAGTGCGTAGGACCAATCACACTCCCTCGCGATACGACTGATACGCGAGCTGTAGTTTTTTTCAATAAGTGAAAAGTGAAAATGAATTAGGGGCGATCTGAATGGATGAATTTTTCGGGTGCGAATTCCCTCAATGAATTAATTCTTCATATATTTATTATAGCATATTATTTAAAATAGGATTTATCTAAATAATGGATAGATGACGATAAAAGGATCAGCATCAACCCTATCAACACGTCTAAGTGCACTCCCTGCACGCAATGCATTTCGAAACGGGACGACGGTAGGAGATACGCGGGCATGAAAAATCAATTAGAACTCGACCGTCAGATTGGCATAAACTGTCCTTGGCTTCTATAATCTGAAAATCGATACCATGGTAACAATAATCCCAGGTGTATTCAGCGCAAAAGTATTAGCTCTCAAATCCATAAAAGTTATTTACGTCATAAAAGAAGTACGATTTATCTACTTTGTAAAAATTCCAATTCACTATAATTTTTATTCAAATTTTATAATTTCTACGGCGACAGTTGACGTTCTTTCGTTAACAGTAGTTAATAGGAGGTCACAGACTAGTCGGAATTGCATTAACCGGTCGTAATAAGAATTATTAGAAGATTTCGGCGAGATATTGATACACAAAAATAAAATACTGCTTCCATACATAGAAAAATAAAAATACTAACACGTTATAATTCCGGTAGACAAGGGAATTTTGCAAAAATTAAGTCGCAAAATGTACGTAAAGATTCCTATTATGTTTATCACGAAAAAGTTCCGTTGAAATTAGCGATGCATTATTTCGCGTTATTAGCGTACGGTCAATGCGACCGTACCAAGCGTAAACCACATATTCTTCTATTCCACATATTCTACATATTCTGTGCATCCTCTGATTAAGATACTGGTTTTTCTAAATATGTTCTATAACTTCATATTTAACTCTATAGTTTCAGAGCTTATAAGATTCGTGATGTGGGAAAGTATCATCTACTCAGCAAGAGGAAGTTAAACTACGTGGCATTCCAACTCCTTTCCTTTTACTTCTTCAATGCTATCCTGAGGGCGCAGGCAGTGGCTGTTCAGAATAAAATATGGTTAGATTCATTACGAAAGAAGGACGAGGAAGAAACTACCACGTTCGCTCTAATGGTGCGTTCTTGTTCCCGTTGATTAAAAAAACAGAAGGAATCTCGCCCTCTCTCTGGGATAGAAGAACACAAACGAAGCACCCTCCGTGCCTGCAGCCGCTGTGAAACAAATGAGCCGGAGACGTTCAGCGCGAAAGAAGAGAGACGGAACAGAAGTGAAAGTGTAGAACGGTACACGGTCAAACAGAAAATCTTGTTGTTGGCCACAGCAGACTTTTGGGGTGAGGGGAGCGAGGTTAAGACAAGTTTACATGATCCATGAATATCTAACCATATTTCACTTTTCTTCGTTCTGGGTAGAACATCGAAACAGGAAACTGATGTTGCTGCATTAGACTCATTTGCATTTATCTCAAATGATCCTTCGAAATTATAATAAATATATTAAATGTTTCGTAGTAATACAATTTCAAATATCTCTCCCAAATCACTCTTTGTAAAACGTTTCAATGCAGTGCATGTCCAATTTCTACCAAGTTACCTCTATTTACCTAGTTAATTATCCTGATATCTGATTTATTGTGTGCACTAGAGGATTAAGTCATGTACGTACGTATATTTTGTTTTAATGACCGTTTATACCATTGATAATGCTCAAATGCGTGTACAGCTTTAAATATTCTGGTGTTTACCCCGGATACAAATCTCACTCACAAATAAATGTTTTCCTCTAAACTAGAGAATACTACCAAAAAATAATATGTAAAACAATACTCTATTGAGAAAGTACTGACATTGGAGGAATGATTGGGAGACTCTTTAATCATAACATTATAACCAACTTCTTAAGATACACCTCGTTGTGCGACACAACTAATATATTGTTTGGTGAATACATGCAATTGAAGGCAGACCTAAGAATGACCATTATTATGAGATAAACCATTATTTTTTAACATTTTCTAATTTTTACTAAAGAGTAATATATCAAAGCAAGACTTTCCGAACATTGAACATTGGTAGAAAGAAATTGGAACCGTTTTTTTTAAAACTCAACGATGTTGGATCTGCTGGGCGCTAAATATATTCAATTTTATCGAACTTTTTAAAATTAGAAAACATTTTCAACTTTTGTGTATTCAAACTTTTATAACGAAAAATTATCTCAATTATTGTATGCATCAGAATCCATATAAAGAAATGAAGAAATATGAACCCATTTCTTGCTCACATCTGTATATCATCGTTTAAATGTTATAAGATTCAGTCAAGTAGATCGATATATAAGAAAGATAACTACCTCACACCAAAATCGTGCCTTATTAGATGGAAAAGAAATTTAATATTTGTAAAATTCAAATCTTTTAATGTATATGCAAGTTTTGACTTGTTATTAATTGTACGTTGCTCTAAGTGAGTGAAGAAAGTTAACAAAGTTTTGGGGAGATTTTTAGCAAACCTTAAAATTCCAAAATTGCTTTCGTATAAATTCAAAAATGTAAAGATTCTTTTCAGATTTCCCAAGTTTCAAGTTGTACAACATCCATCGCAGGAAAATGAATTTTAGAAAAATAAATGTGTGCATGGTTTAGAATTTAGTAGGTTTTACACATGGATATAGGACAGGCAAGGATGTCAAGGCGGAAGGACAGATCTTGTTAATTTCAGGGAGTATTGGTACCACTACTTCTGTACAAAAGAGGTTTTCCCCTGTATTTAGGAACTAAGTGTAGTATGAGTATAAACGAATGACTACAAATTTTGTTTTGATAACAATCAGTGCAATTAAATTAAAGTATTTGAATGAAACAATTTCACAGAGGAGACGAGAAATAAATACTCGTGAATCAAGAGCCTCATGGAATATCTAACACTTTATTGACAAATTATTAACTTATCTCGAAGATTCCGGGCATCGACGTTAAATTCTCTAAGAAGCCCACAAGATCTTTTATGCAACCCGCATGACATGTATGTATTACGGAACTGAAATGGAAGTTGAGAATCCAAATCAAGAACTCATTCATGAAATAGTGTATACAGACTAAACGAAATAACGTATAGAAATTCTTTAAGTGATTTTATAACCCAACATATCATTACTAAATGTGGAGAAACTACTTTTTCTGTTCAGATCGTGAAATTAGACACTGTTCTAATTGCGGATACTGTAAATGAATTCAATATTCAGACAGATGAACAAAATTTATCGAAGATAACTACGCGGAAACGGGGAAAATAGCTATTTCCAACAGTTTATCAAGAGGTACCTTTAATTTTATGATGGTTCCAGTGCATATACGTATTGCTGTACCTGAAATGGAAGAGTGATTTGATCAATGGATGATAATGGTGAAATGAATGACAGGAGAAACGCGTGAACGCCGGAAAAAAACGCTTTGTCCATCACAAATCCGAAACGGACCGTCTTGTCTTGATACAAGTAGCCGCAAGTTCGAGGACTACAATTGTACATGTCACCAATGAGTCGAATGGTACATGTCACTAAAGAAAGTTGTGAGAAAAGAAGAAATGAAAGAACTGTTTCTTCAAAATGCGACAATTGGTTGTGTTTCACAACTAAAAATATCAGGTCAGCCGTCCAATTATAAAAATACTTAACAAGAGAAAAAGGGTACGAAGCTTACTTAACACGAGAATAAGGATATGTGAGCTTAGGATACGAAGAGTACAATAAGCTGATCCATAAATGAAGATATATTGATTTTTTTGCTAAACAGAATGCAATGGAAAACCCCTATTGATGATGATATCAAGAAGGTAAAAGAGAATCCCTAAAAGTTTTTCAAGACCACACTGGAAAAGATAATAAAATTACTAGAATATTAGGAAAATAAAACAAATACTGTTCCCAAAGATTCCCAAAATCCTATAAAGGTTTTTAGATAATTTAGTAATATTTAGTTTGAGACGTACAAAGAAAAGCAAATGAAATTAGTGAGGACAAAAAAGACACAATCTACAGCCTACCGTACAAAATAACATACTGAAATGGGAACTTAATGATGTGGGAGCTTAATTGGAAACCTGTGGCGTCTGTGACAAAAGTATTATCTTATAATGTTGCTCGTAGAAGACAATGGGCATAATAATGGTTTCTCAATTTTCTTAAGAAGTATTTTCAAGAAATTGAATAAAATTAGGAATGACATAGTAGTCCAGATTTTATCGTGATAATGATCACACATACACGACCGTGCACGCGCAAATACGTGAGACACGCGCGCGCAAACACGCACACACACACACGTGTGTGTATGTGTGATCATCGTGATAAAATCTAAAGTACTATGTCATTTCTCCTTTGAATTGCCAAGTCAACTAGTGGTGCAAAAACAGCACGCACATTCTCGCCCTATTTTCACCCCAAATTACGCGAAAAGTACTCAGATTTTCGAAAAAATGTACATGACCTTATTTCAAAATCTATCTTTAAGAAACAGAATACATTAAGGTAAAACAACGTTATCTTTAATATTTTAGTTGCAGGAAGACGCCGAAACAATTTTGCAATTTTCGAAAAATCAGGGTTTTCAACGAACATGAGAACCTGCATCATTATCTTAAACACACTATCCAACAACAAAATTTAATTAAAAACGATAGAGACATTTTTCGAAAACTTTGAAAATGTCCCAGGGTATTGGCTAATTTTAGTTTAGGTAAATTATCTCCCAAAATTAAAATTTCGGTTTCAAATTCAGAGGGCCGCGACATCAGGCAGATCGATTGGGGAATATCAATTTTGGATTAAATCGGCTGAACGGTTTAGCCGCTAGCATTGTTCAAAGATAGATAGACGTACAGACGATGCCGTCATTCAATTTTTCGGTATCAAGGACCAACATAACATGGATTCTGGCTACTCCACGTAATAGATGATATTTTTTCTTAATTTAGCAACTGGATTTATCCACTTTTACGTTACCAGGGCCTTGTAATAGGATTTTTCTACCACAGACTCGCCGTTTTTTCGCGCAGCATTACATAACTTTCTCTCTACTCTGTAGCGAGAACGTAACTTTACATATCTTTTCTGAACTCCGTTGCGATTAAGTAAAAATTAATGTCAGAGCACGAGAAGAACTTATGAATATTTTAAACTATTCAAAATAAAACATATGTAAAGAGGTTTGAAAAAAATTAAATAAAGAGTTATTTTTAATAAGACCTTTTAAAAATTATTAAATGACTGAGTGGATATTAAATGTTTCTGGGCGCGTTAACTGCTACAGTTATTACCATGGTAAGTGAAGAGAATGGTATATGCACGAAAGTGGTGGGAAAGTTATGAGATCCCAACTGGTCTCCCGAGGTGGGATTATCACCGAAGTGTGAGGTAATGTAGTGTGTGTGTGTGTGCGTGTGTGTGTGTGTGCGTGTGTGTGTGTGTGTGTGTGTGTGTGCAAAACGAGAGGACAAGGCGAGAATGAGGAAGGGAAGATCATGCGTGGCCCCTGGTCCATTTATACGGCAATGCTTCGGTGTTCGCCTGGTATCGATAAAAACCCGAAAAACTACTTATCATAGCAGTCTGCCTCTAGTATTCTCCTCCTTACAGCAGCTGAATTCGACGTCGCTATGTAGCTAGGGACAAAAATCCGCCATCACCGCTTCTCCAACCCCAGGAGCTCCCGCTCAGGAACGTGGCAGAGGCTACAGCACCGAATCATCGCAGTCGCTTTTATTTTTGTGTTATTTTCTGGGCGTTATGTATCTTAGTATTTTTGATACTATAAATATGGGAATATTCTTTATTAGAGTCTGTTGAGAAAGTAGTTCATTGTTGTACAGTTTTACAGTACGAAACTTGGTCATTACAGAACGGTTCTGATAAAAGTGTCCTGTAATGATATTTTTCTACTCCCATTGTATAATTCTGTCATTTGATGGCTCCACCCGTTGCATAATGATAGTCATTACGATATAGATTTCATTATGATACAGGTTCTTGACCAATCACAGAGAAGCGTACAAACCAAGTATTGAGACTTCATTAATCTTTGAGAATCGTTCTAGTAAATATTTTGTTCGACTGTATACATTAAAATTGCATTTAGTGTTATATTATGTTTATCAGTTTTAATTTCTTTTATTATCAGTAATTTGTATGTGGAATATTATATAAAATAAATTGGATCGTAATTGCACTTTGATCCTATTTAACTAGCGCAGTGGTAGTGGTAGAGGGAACATCTGAATGACGTTAAGATCAGAACGCAAGTTACTTTGTGTCATATGTTGCTGCCGTGTATTTGTCCTTTAAAACCGGCCAATTCTTTAGTTTTAAATGTCTAATGAATCAGAGGAGGAGTTGGCACTTTCCGAAATAAGAGAAAAAGCGAAAATGATGACCTCGGAATTATTTTAAGAGCAACTTTTGTATTCATTTTTTTTCATTTATTGAAAAAAGCTTGGCCCGAAGGCCCTCAGCATGTACGATGGTACACTTAATTACGTTAACATTGATTAAGAAAAATTATAGACATGAATACATTGAGGACATGTGAATTAAATGTGAAAAGCCACATCGGGTACATGATAATCAGGGAGGGTTGAAGAACTGTCGCGGTAGTTTCCGCTTTAGTCTATTGTGGTGAGGATTTTATTTTCCGATTTTAAAATGTACGGCTGAGGGAATCTGGGGAATTGTTGGATAGAAGCGAGTGGATAGGAGGGAGAAATGGACGGAAATAGGAGTAAAGCCTAGTTACTTATGCATTTTTTGGATGTTCGATTTGCTGGCTGAGGTCCAGATAGGAGAAGCATAGGATAAAATTGGACGGATCATTGATTCGTATAGGTGAGTAGCGACATAGAGTTGCAAGGACGTTTTGAGTATGGGATATAATTGGTGGATTGTACGAGTTTCCACGGTTATTCTGTGAAGAATATTTGATTTCCAGGTGAGCCTCCTATCAAAAAGTACTCCCAGATATTTGACTGGCTTGTTTCGGATCCAAGTTATATTTTCTCCTTCATATTAGAGAGGGGGGATTATTTGGTCTACGGAGCGTGAAGATTTTGGCTTGACTTTTTGCAGGGTTTATCCGGATATGCCATTTCTTGGCCCAGTCAGAGAGCTGGAAGAGGTGGTGTTGCAGGTCTTCTTGTGTGGTATCGATATCATGGTTTGAGGAATATATTGCGGTGTCATCAGCAAACAGAGCAGTATGAGGGGTAGATGGTATTTCAGCTGTATAAAGATTTAATAGTGTGGAAGAGAGAACAGATCCTTGGGGTACTCCTGCTTTTATGAGAAAAGATAATGAAAGAGCTCCAGGAAGGCGGACTGAAAAGGTGCGATCGGCAAGGAAGCTTTAGATGATGTGAATAAAATAGTCGGAGGTTCCGGTGTGAATAAGTTTGTTTAACAGTCCTGGATGCCAGATAATGTCAAAAGCTTTAGCAATATCGAGGAAGATTGCGACTGTTTCTTTTCATGGAAGCCTTCGACTATATACTCGGTTAGTCTTAATATTTGGTGATTTGTGGAAAGTAGTGGTTGAAAACCGAATTAGTGCGGAGGTATGGCTTGGACTGAACTGAGATGGGAGATTAATCTGGTGAGGATAATTTTTCAAACAGTTTTCCTAAGGAGGGCAGAAGACTAATTGGGCGATAACTTGACGGGTCGTTTGTTGGCTTGTCTGGTTTCAGAATGGAAATGATGTGGGCGTGTTTCCATTTGCGAGGAAAGTATGATAGACGAAGAGATGCATTGAGTATTGATGTTATATGTAAAATGGCTGTGAATGGAAGGCGTTTAAGTACGTACGTTGGAATTACGTCGTGACCACTGGTAACTTTTGGGGTAGCGTTAGATAAAAGGTTCTCAATTTCGGTGGGAGATATGAATTATGGGCATCTTGGGACTGTTGTTCCAGTTCGGCAGATTTCTTCAAGGAGTAAATGATCATGAAGGGAATTTTTTGAAGGATGGGGAGTAAAGGTTGTGGCAAAGTATTCACCTAGTACTTTGCTTTAATCTGCAGGAGTAGATTCCACGGTTGTTAGGAGGGTATATTAGTTAGTTGGCGCAAGAGACGGAGAGTGATATTCCACAGCGTATAATCGGTTGGATTGGCAGTTTGAGTTAGGAAGTGGAGATATTGGGCGTTAGATATTGCCAAAAGATATCTTACTATTTTAGTCAGTAGGTTAAGGTACGATTTTAAGAAGGGGGAACGATGTTTTTGCCAGTGATTACGTATGTATCTTTTGTGATATAATAGTCTCTGTAAGATTGGTGAAATAGGTAGTAGGTTGCGTTGACGTATTGGGGGATGTTAGGTCTAAACTATCGGTAATGGTGTGGGTGAGGGAGTCAATGGCTCTATCAATTTCTTGATAGCTTTTCAGTGATGGAAGTGGTAGCAGAATGCGAGAAATCAGGATCTGAAAGTGAGGCCAGTTGACTTTTTGCAGGTAGTAGGACTGAGTTGGGCGATATTCTTTTAATGAAGTATTCAAGGAGAAAAGAAGAGGTCGATGGTCTGAAGGGAGAGCGATGTGTGACTCTACGATAATATTGTAGCTAATGTTGCTCGAGAGACCGAAGTCGAGAATCTCTGCTGGTATTGAAGATTGGTAGGGATAATAGCTGGGACAATCAGGAGCATACACTGTTATATTTAATCTTTCAATATCTGCAAGAAAAAGGATGCCGGTAGGAGCATTTAGTCTGCTACCCCATACTGTACTCTTGGCGTTTCAGTCCCCAACAACAATTGTAGGTGGATTTGATAAAAACAGCTGATTGACATCGCCTGTTTTATAAGGAATTTTGGGGGCTTATATACTGAGGTCACAATAAGGTGGGATTGTCATGCTTGCTGTACTACAACGCTTATATTTTCAAACGTGGGGTTTGCATATTCAGGGAGATGATAATGGGATATATTATTTTTCGTAAAAATGGCTACACCACCACTGCTACGGTTTCGTGGACGATCATATCGATACATCGAATATCCAGGAATTAAAATTTTGATAGAGGGATTCAGGTGGGTTTCTTGGATGCAAGGAGAAAATGTGAGAGTATGTGAATATTGGTTCGTAGGCCATTTGCATTCCACGATATTAGGCGGATTGAATGACGGGGGTTATTTTTAGACATAAATTTGAGGATAATACAATTTCAGAGATTGGAAAATTGAATTGATAAGAACGGGGATTATTTGATTTAAAAGATTCGAAAGGAATATTTCAACTTGTTGGGAAACTATTTGTGAAATTATTTGAAAGTGAGAATGAGTTGGGAGTGTTGAAGGTTTGAGGAAATCTGAGTGCAAGGGCGATTGATGTGAGGACGGTCTGGGTATAGTGCGGCGAGAGGAGAAATGCTCGGGGGTCTTTCTCTGAGGAGTTGAAGTGGGAGGAAGGGAAAAGGGGCAGTGAAAGGGTTTGGGACAGTGACAGATTGTGTGGGCAGAACTGTTGGAGGCATGTTTGGAGGTTGGTTGCGCGACTGGGAGAGAAGAACTTTTCTGGATAGAATATTTTGGTAAACCTGACATTCACAGCGGGAGGCCTGATGTGGCTTTTCACAGTTTACACATTTTGTTTCTTCATTAGCGCACTCGATAGTAGTGTGTTGACCCGCATATTTTCCACAGCGCGGTAGAAAGCCACAGTTTTTTTTAGAATGTCCGTAGTTCAGACATTGCCGACACTGAACTGGACCAGGTCTATGACAACTATTGTGATGAGAGCATTAAAAAGTTCATTTAAATTGTAAATTGACATTCCTTCGTTTGTTTTAGCGAGAGTTACTACACATAATGGCCATGGTTTGCGTTCTCTGTTTGTTAATCTTATAACTGTTATTTCAGGTAACTTTTTTGCTACTAATTCCTGAAGTATTTCTTCTTCTGAATAAGATGTTGGTACGTTTCTGAGTACTACTGAAATGGTAGCTTTGGATGGATCTAGGTATGATAGGCCTTTAGTTGATAGATTTTTTCAGAGCAAGGTGATATCATCAACGGTGTTTACAACAACTTCCGTGTAGGATCCTTTCACTCTAGTGCTAAAATTTCCATGTTTTAGTAGATCGTTAATTATTTTGAGGAGTTCCGCGTGAGCGGAAGGGTTGTGAAGGAAAGTAGGGGGTATTTTTTCGATCTGTGGAGAAGGATTAATATCGGCTTCTTGAGGAGAAGGGTCTTGAGGAATATTATTTGCCTGTTCAATTGAAGTGAATCTGTTGCTGGTGATAATATTATATAACGGGATAATTCCAGGAGTAGGCAGGCTGCTCCGACACTGTTCACTGGTATTTGGATACTGCAGTCGCTGGCGCTTAACTGAAGGCGATTCTGTTGTACTTATCTGATGAGCTTGAGACTGCCTCTCGAAGAATGATTGTTGCATGACATCGGATGAATACGCGGGTTGGCTCGCTGCTAACGGCTGCATGAGGTGTGGATAGTGAAAAAGATGAGGTGGATTAGGATAGAAATTATTAAAAGTATGCAGTGCTGTGGATACAGCTTCGGGGAGCGGTGGAAACGAATCTTTTGATTCTTCCGTGGCCAGTGATGAAAAAGCCTTGCAGAAAAGTCGTCGATGATCAGACGTTTTCCTCACAAAGCAGAACTTGAAGTAGACACAAATAAAACGTTCATATATTTAAAAATATATATATTTAGTAAGTACTCTTAGCACTAAGAAAGACACTAAGAAATACACTTGACACTGGGCGGTAGCGCTTCGGTCCCATCATGGGGCTTATCTCTGACAGCAGCGATATCTAGCGAGAGAGAGGTGTGCATAGGTCGACGGTCAAGCTCGGAATGACTTTTGTATTCTCTCGCACTGGTAAATCAAAGTCACCTGTTGCAGGAAGGGTAGCTGTCCGCTAGGTGGCCTGGGCAGAATCCTGCAAGTCAACTGCCACGGAATAATTCAGTGTAAAAGTTTAACGTCGTAGAAAAAGTAGCGAATGAAACTCGATGTAATGGTCGTAGAGCGTAGTACAACATGAAACTATGGTGCAATGATGGGTATTAATACACGAGTGTGAAGTTTACGATACCCGCTCGTACCTCGCTCGTATCGTAATATCACACTCGTGTATTAATACCCATCATTACATCATCGTTTCATAATGTACTATTCTCTACGACAATTTAAAAAACATACATATTCCTGCTGTAAATTTAATCGGCGAATGACATCGATTACACACCCCGTGAATTCCAGTTCGGAATACAAGTCCTGTCGACAAATCACATTCCTAGAATTTTCGGAATCCACGGGCAGAATTGCATTCTCTTTGCAATTCGCACTTCCTTTGAACCGCGGTAGACAAATGTGATTTTGCACTTTTATGTACTACGTAACCTAGACATTGTTGTACTCGTATTTCTCGTTACATTTCGCTTTGATTATTCAAGACAATATGACTCTAGAAGCCAGCGACAGTAACAATTGAACAACATGAAATGTAAACTCCACCTAAAATTCAGGAAATAGCGAATGCCAAAACTCTACAATTATTGCCAGAAAAATCAATGAAGTATCATGAACAATCATATACGGAGTGAAGAAAGTGTAATAGGGTGAATTATTTTAGAGAGAACGTGGCTTACTTTACAAAACTTTCTCAACAGTATAATCCCTCTAGTTTATGAGACATTTACCCAAAGTTAAGAAACACATTGTTAGATATAGGTAACCCTTACACTTGAGTTTCAAGTAAAACAAAATCGGTTAAAATCTATTCTGAATATTTCAAGGTCGTAGAGAAAGTATAGTCTTCTATACGCGCATAATGGCAACTATTCACTCGTACAAATTAGCCCTACTCCTATGTTGCTCGTGTAGTAGACATCAATTCGTGAGTCATTGCATTATGCGCTCGTTGAAGAATATACTATTCCCTGACACCACTGTCACCAACTTATCACCATGTAACTGCTGCCTACGAAGAACCAAGGAACCTTGCATTATATTAAATGTTCCTGACTTAATGTTGGTTACCCGGTTATAAATCTCGTTTACCAACGAATACAGCGCTTTTACTTTTGGCACAAGCCACGACTTCATCTAGCTAAGAAACAAACTACTCCCACCAAGCTACATAGCAAAGGTTCCGTGCCAAAACATACTGAGTTAACTTTCAATACATTCAAAACAATAACTTATCAATTATATTTAATTTGGAACTATTTACATTAATGGTAATTGAACAATGTATTAAATAGCTGTTTGATGGTACTTTCCGCTCATTTCTGAAAATAATGCGAGAAGCACGTTTGCTGTGAATCTACCTACCTCTCTCGCATCTCGCCACTTACAAAATTGCCAATATTTTTTCACATATGTATCGCGGCTCTTGCTTCTTCTAATATGTCGGGCGGAGATGCCATTATTTCCAAATTATTTCCATTTGAAGATGCATTACATCAATAGAACCTGACATTCTCGTTACTATGGAGCTATAAGCTCGTTACAATTGGGAAAAACACAAGAAAAACGATAAATAAGCACGTGACCAAGCTAGAAGAACAAATGATCGAGTGATAACCACACTACACTTCATGTCATTGATATTATTTAATTAGAGGAAAATTAATAAGAAAATAAAAGATTATACATCACATGGCAAAAGTCGCTTTTCATGACTCGATAGCATTCCCCACCTTATAGTCTATTCCCCTAGCCTTATAGTGTAAAATACTATTGTTTTAATATTTTATATTCTAATTGTAAAAAAATAAGATAACAATATTATGTAAACATTGTCGTATATATATTTACTGACAGTCAAATTATCGTTGTTAGAAATTGGGAAAATCACGTTAAGTATTTTCTTTCTTGTGGAAAAAAGATAGGTTCCTGAAACGTGGTGGTAATAAAGAAAATATTTTACGTAATTTTCTCCATTTCTTGACAACAATAATTTGACTTTCTATAAATATATATAGTACCATATTATGACCTAACGGTCATCTAACCGTCAAATCAAAAAAACAAAAACAAAAACAAAAAAAAACAGAGTTCGCCAAATCGAATTAGGCGAGTGGAAGAGGCCGCAAATCGGTCTACGTGAGGAACGATTCCGGGAACGGCCAAGAACGAGTCACGGCCGGTGGGACGCGGCAGTCAGTTAGGAAAGAGGAAGGAATGGCGGGTGATGTGGACGTGCTGTGTATCGCTGGTAAGATGAGATGGTGAAATCGAGTAGCATCACGGACTAGAGATGTGTGGATATACTATTACATGCATAGACGAACGCCCGGACAATAATACAACATTGGACGTTATTGTGTTCAGAACGCCAATGGACGGAAATTATAAGGTAGCGTGAAAGCACGTGGTGTGGTGATGTATGCGGACCATAATTAGTACCGTGTGGAGAAAATAACGATCCCGAACCAGTGAATAGCCATGAGAAGAGAGAATTCGTATCCATATTACGTAAGTGAATGATCAAGGAGCAGAACACTGGATAACGCACGTCGGCAGCGAGGGGAAAAAGGCGGCCACCCCGGACCGGCGGCTTCAAGGACATTTGCATTGACGGCGCTGTTCCCACGGCGGGAGTGAAAGAATAACAGATAAGTAACGAAGTTCGTAATACATGTGAGAGGTGAACTAAACTATTGCAATCATACACGCATTAACTTGCGTAGAATGAGAAGAGGGGATAATGATAACTGATTATAGATATTCAATGAGGGACGAGTGTATTGCTTAGTGGTGGGACAAACGTAGTACTGAGAAGAAACCAGAAGGAGACAGAATATTGATGTATTATTAATGTATAAGAACATGGGAGCTCTCGAATAACAATGTGTGTATTCCAAGTAGCATTAATCAATAGTGATGTTAGTTGTATTATTATTCGATCATGTGATGAAGGTATTTCTATTTATTAAACATTATTGTTCTTTGTGAGTTAATAAATAATTGTAACGAGTTAATTGATGCCTAATGAATCAAATTAGAGAAGTGACAAAAACAAAACCAACATCATCCTAGTAAAGGCGTCTCCTAGAATGATCCCTTGTCCTTGATAATTCTCACTACAGCATATTACGCATTCAAAAAGTTTTAATGTGTGGTGTTGACTTGCCCAGGCATTTTTGAATCCCTAATTCGGGAACGGAGGTAAGGGACGGTCACAATATTTGCATAATTATATTTAATAATAAGACGGTCATAGAATAAGATTTAAGATAAATATTGTGTGAACGGTTGCTCGATACAGATCGCGTAAACTCCTCTTCGTTCGCGATGCAGCTGGCAGCACTCGGCGCCAACCGCCGCCTGCAAACGCGAGGCCCGAGGCCTGCGGGTCGCGAGGTCGACGCCGGGCGGCGCCTTCTGAGCGTCGCTTCGCGTCGCGTCATATCGCGTGGACAGTTATGGCAAATTTTACCTCGATGTTTCGATACATCGCTAACGGGTTTTCGATGAAAACATCGACGAAAAACATCGAAGTTGAAAACATCGATGTTTTAATTAAAGACTAATAAACAAGCTATTTTTCTATACATTTTAAGTAAGTAAAAGGGATATATTCTATTGTTCGGTTACCAGCATGTTAGAGATACGCTAATAAAATTTATTTTCGAATGTAAATAATTAAATTAACAATAAATAGCATCGTGATTTGCTACTTTGTCCTTTAGTCACTTCCATTCATACACCATCGAAGTAAAATCATATAAAATTCCCTCAGATTGCACAGACAAAAATGTGCAGCGTGATAAAGAGGACGATATTGCTGTGGATTGCTGCTACTCTACAACGTGCCTAACCCCCTTTATTTAACAAAAATTAAAAAACTAAAATTTAAAAAAATCATGTTTTTGCAACAAAAGATCGATGTAAAGAAAACATCGAAAGCAAAATGTCGATGTAAATATATCGATGTTTCTGATGGAAAACATCAATTTTTTAAAAACTTGTTTTTTTTTGTTTTTTGTTTTTTTTTCTTTCTTTTTTTCCTATCCCTACGCGTGGCGCCGCTTCAGTCGTCGTTTCGGCCGCTCGCACAGACAGCGGGGCGGCGGCGGCGGCGGCAGTGGCGGGCGCAGACGCCTGCCAGACGGCTGAGGCCCCGCGTCCGATTTAGCTCCTGGCGCGGCGCCACCGCCACCGCCACCACCGCCGCCGCCGCCGCCGCCAGCGCGGGCGCCCCGCGTGCCCTTGGAGCGGCGAGCGCCCCCGCGCCGCCCAGCGGCTCACCGCCCCACACCGCGCCGCCCGCATGCGCCGTCCGCCTTTCGACGCGCAATCTCTCACCGCCGCCCCACTTTATACATGCGCACCGGCTTAGGTTGCAATTGATGTCCCTGCAGTGCCTCTGACCGGCAGCTCCTGCGCTTCCATTCCCGGCGGTGAAAGGATTTTCAACACTACATAGCTAGGTCGAGTTCAGCTGCAGCCTGCAGGAGAATTCTAGCGGCTGGCTGCTCTGACCGTGGTGATAGTGGACCGTGGTTTCTCCGATCAGCACCAGACAAATGCCGGACCAGTACCCTACAAATCGGCAAATGCCAGAGCAGTACCCTACCAGTACAAACGAGCTACAGATCGCGCGCGATCTTTCCTTCCTCTTCCTTGTCCTATTCCCACCCGTTTCATACATTTACACCTACTTGCACAACACTACCTCACGTACCGGGAGATAAGTCGGGAGCTAAGAGCTTGTCGCGGCTGGGGAGGCGTCCCGCTGGTGGAAGATACCTGCTTGGGGGAAGAACTGTATGTCGGCCCCGGATCTCAACATCCAGTGGAGGGGAAGGCACACCACCATCTTCCGAGGGAAGAATGCACTGCACGTACGGGAGTAATGACCTTAGCATTTGACGCGCCGGAAATAATTAATTATACATCTGCCCAGTCATCCCAGGCCGTGGGAACAGTGCTATCACTTCTGATTACTGACTACATCAAGTTATTTCTTCAAATGTTGGGGCAATATCTGTATTACTAATATACACATAAATTGATGGAAAACTCTGCTGGTTCCGGACGTGTGAGGATGTATATGGTTTCGTGAGATCTCAGGAACTCAGAGAGAAAATTCAAAATTAATGGAACAGTTTCAATTTTCACTGAAACTACATTTTCCATTGTGCTATTCCGCATATTTCCACGCACACCGACTAAATTCTCATACTCAGTGCACCACTGTTTTTGCCATCTGACGTCACGCGACTGAAGGCATGAAGGAAGTGGCCGCCACCCGTTAAAAGTTTGCTACTTACGTTGCGTTACAGAGTATCAACTTTTAGTTTCTCGCATACTACTTACGTACTACAGAGAAAGTATTCTTATGCTGTGGCAAAAAATGACGATTTTTCGGCAGAAAACCTCGTATTCTTAGGCCGTGATATCGAAAAGGATATCGGATAAATCTTGTTTCCATTTGTACTGAATGACTACCACAAACACGTTGTGTAGTCAGAATCCTCGCTTTGTGCGTCATTGATACCAAACATGGGTTTACAGCAAAACAACTGTCCGTCCGTCTCTCTTAGTCTTTCAGTGCAAAGTCTTTCCGTCTTTCTGTCTGAGAACAATAAAGCGTTTTTTCTTTAATTTATAGATATTTGATAATTGGATTATAATTATTAAATAACCTTACATATGTTTAGATTCCTTATTAACTCACTTGTAGTTAACTTATAACTATTACAATGGGAGAGGGTTCGCGTATGGGTCCTCTAATCAAGTTCCAATTCAGTGAATTTTATGAGGAATAAAAGGAGTATTTGTTTCTAATTCGGATCTGCTAGTGTTTTTACCGAGTTTGAACGGCACCAGAGAGGGGATTAGATTTAAGCTGGAGGAAAAGTTGGTGATGCAACGTGCTCGAGGATCGTGGATCGAGGTGCTTCAAAATGGATCGAGGTAAAATTCCTCCTAACAAAGCAAGAAGAATTGACTATTGTTCCAAGGAAATTATTCTGTGTTACTTGAATCTTGTTTATGTTGCTGTTGGTGGCGTTAATCCACATTGGGTAGTTGAGCTCTTATTATAATTCTGTATATTAATATTGTAACGATACCTAATATTATACCCCGGCTAATCGTAAACAAAATGTTGCGTAATCACGAGCTAGCGCCTTTTGCGTCTTTTCTGAGCCGTCGGGCGGCTAATTCGTTCCGCACAATGCTCGCCGCGACACCTCGGCGCCGAGCAAACGAGGCGTTGTTTTCGCCAACGCCGACGCGGGTCTATCCCTGGGGATCTAGCTGGGAACGGGGGCTGCGCAGTTTGGAAACTCCGGGAGAGACCACCTACGTTTATTTACCAAAAGTGTGCGAGCGCATCATGGAAAATTCCGCTCGACACACCAGCAAAACGCAAGAGATTATTGGCCAAATTTAGTTAAGGGAGGAATTTCGCCAATGACGTGTTATTTCTAGAATTTGAATAAGGCTTGTGAGAAAGGGGAGAGTCCCAGTTGAGCGTAGGTGGATCAGAGTAGGAGTGAAAGTTAAATCTCGAGAGGAAGTGAGCCAATTTGTCATTATATTTAACGAAATTTTTCTATTGCGCCACCGCAACCGCCCCGCCGGGCGTAGTTAAGGGCTTCTCCTGCACCCACGGGACACGCCGCCTGGTGTGAGGTTCGGCGACCTGTGGAAGTTGCCCACCCCAGCGGACCTGCCTGCAAACTAGCCTGCAAGGCTATGTATTTTATAATATGGGGTACGTTCAAATAAATAAATAAATAAATAAATAAATAAATAAATAAATAAATAAATAAATAAATAAATAAATAAATAAATAAATAAATAAATAAATAAATAAATAAATAAACTTTTACAAGTTATAACTGTGACAGATCAACATGATGAACTTAAAGTGGTGCCGCGTGCTAATCGCAACGTTCGTCCAAACCATTGTCGCACGAGAGAGAAAATACTAATACGTGTTCAAAATGCGCGTACTGACACCTGCTACAAGAGTACTTCGCCTCCCTTGTGCGGGCATGCTTTACACGCCAGAGACGTCTTCAGGGACTACGCCGCAAGCCACTATTGTGTAATATGTTTGTGTCCTTCATTCAATAGAAGCTCGTGCATTCATTATAAATACTATTTGTTCTGTGTTTATGCGTGTAATTATAAACGAAGTATTCCACGACCACATTCCATTCAAATGATCCTACTGAGTTATCTCAGAGTACTGGCTAAGTGTATAATCCCACCTTATAACATAGTCCACTCTCCATTCATATGCTGAGTCAAATATAACATCTATATGAAATTACTTGAATATCTGTGCTTTCTTACTGAAATTACTGTTTGTTGTATTAGCGACATATATTGAAGGAATTGTACCTATCTGAAACCGATTTTCGATTGAAAGAATGTTTAGGGATGGACATCTCTTATCCGCGGTTTGGTATCAATTTTATCTTATTCACTAAATATGTTTTGGGCACTCACATTATAGGTGATGTTCACTTGACAATTCAGATGGATCACTTAAGTTGTCAGAATTCAGAATCTACACAGATTTTTTCGTCAGAATTTGATTCGCCGATCTGATGAGAAAGATTACCATTAAAAGATAGTTTAGTGCATTGGTCATATTAACAGTTCAGTTGCCAACCCTAAGATTTCCTTCATAGTTGTGTTGATTCAGGACTGCGTCTGTGATTCATTCCATTTCTTCATCGGATGGTAACATTTGCGTGTTTTGCTGTTTTTGCGAGTTTTCCTGCACTTCATCGCTGAAGAGGCTAGCGAATTTACCCATCGCATGCCCTGTTAATGAGTTAGTATCGAATGACATTCACTGACTACACGATATCGTTTAGGTTTCATTGCATCCTCAAGTTAACTCACTGTGGAATTCTAGTTAACGGATAACTAGGGGAGATCGCTTACTAGGTCCTTACTATTCGGTGTCGAGCACCGGAATGAGGCTTAACCGTAGTCAAATGTTTTTGTCAAAACTGATGTTCCCCTATCGATCTGGTAGATGTCGCGGCTCCTTTAATTTACACATAAAACGCATATAATGATTTTTGAGGGTGCTTATATGAAGCCTCAACAAAATTTTCTAAAATCCTCAAAAATGGTGACAAAATTTGTTTTTAATTTTTTTAACGGAAAAAAGCACTTATAAAAATTACGCATGTCTCATTTTCGTTGATAACCGGAATTTGTGAAAATTGCAAAAGTTCATTTTTTTCGGCGTATTCATATTACTAAAATATTGAAAGTAGAGATTTTCGTATAATAAAATTTCTTGCTCAAATTTAGATCTTTAAAAAAGGTCAGATTTATTTCTTAAAAAATATAAGTAGTTTGTGCGTAATTTTGAACGGAATGTAGGCAATTTGAAAAACATTTTCTCAAAAATGGAAGGCTCCAACTGAATAACATGACATTAACACCATTTTGATGTTTGCTTTTGCTTTTCAGAAATTTCACAAATGTATATTTTTAATATCTCATTGGTCGATAATATTTAAATTGCGGACGATTCTTATACAGGATGAGTCACGTAACTTCAGCATCTCCTCTAATTTTTGAACGGTTGAAGCTATTGCAATGCTGTTTTCATGGAAGTTCATGAGGTAATGGGGTTAACTGATGTATGTATTCTTTTCCATTTTATCACTTTTTTCGAGTTAATGAGGTAATTTTGTTTTTATTCAAATGGAACTATACATTTTTTTGTCTATTACGACGAGCGTAAAAAGACGAATCCAATGATATATTTATTGTCACATGTTAGATAAACATTTCTGGGGCAATTTTGATTTATTTGCGACTTGTATTTAACGGATATTTTGAACGTAGCAGTCCACCACACAAGGTCACGCAGAGCTCTCTCTTCTAATGAGCGCTCGGAGCGTTACGATATTCGTTAAACTCCGAATCGTAAAAATCAAAATTACAGTAAAAAATGCTTATCTAACATGACAATATGTATATCATTGGATCCGTCTTTTTACGCTCGTCATAGTACACTAAAAATGTATAGTTCCATTAAAAAAAATAATATTACATTAATATCTAGTAAAATACCAGTTATAAAATGGAAATAAATATATGTATAAATAACCCCATTCCCTTATGCACTTACGTGAAAACAGCATTTCAATAACTTTAACCTTTCAAAAATTGCAAGAGGTGCTAAAATTACGAAACTAACCCTGCATATTATTGCATTTGTGAATAGAAGTGCTTCAAATGAAGTTCCTCAAACACTAAAAACTTTTCTGTGAATATGAGCTGAAAGTATTTTGCATTCATGCATAATAAAAATTAAGCATTTACAACTAAGTTTTTTCTCTTCAATAATATTCTTAAAGACATATTTCAATTTTACTGTTAGTGGAGCGACAAATTGAGAAAATGGAGGGAAAATGTCTAGCAGGTAGCAGCTGTGAAGCGGGTGGAGCAAAATCAAAAAGTTTGCGCAGGCTAAAGAGAATAGAAAGCACACCAGTATGAGAAAGTGTGGCATTCAGTTTCACCACTAGTTTTGATATTCTTGGTATATAAAGAACTGTTGCTCTGTACATACACTCTACTATGTTTTTCTAGTTTTTATAAAGATTATTTTTGTTAAATTATCCAAAACAGATAAAGTTCAAAATAGGAACAGATTCGAAGCATATTCTGCCCTTTAGCCAGATGAAATGCACCTTTGCCAATACGAGGTGGCTAAGGTGCACGCAGTACGTTATGGCGACGAGGAAAAACAGAGACTTAAAAACAAGAATTCGACTATGGGTGGAAAGTTTTTAAGGTTTCTGGAAAACAATATTTCAAGTTTCACTTTGACAATCCCAAATTTCTACTTGCGCGATACCACCTGCCCTAGGCCTAAACTCAGCACCTCACTTGACGCTTCGTTTCTCATTTTTGAGTCCGTGAAGTGGCTCAGATCTTCAGCTTTCGCAATTTATTTAATACTCGTACAGCCTCGACTTTGTTGAATTCATAATTTCAAAAGCATCTTTATGCCAGCATATTTCCCGCAAATACGCAAGGAGCCAACCAATTAGATCTTATTTTAGCCAGTTATCGATTACTAACCACCAACATTTGATGATGTCGAAAATTATTCGTTCATTGTCATTCATACAGATTTGTCCAAACCGTCCAGCAAATGTTCGAACTTACCGTATAATTCTCGAATACCAATATTTCGGACTTTATACACAACAAATAACATGAGAACGTTTTTGGTGCGGTTCTTCAGGGACTCCTAATTCCAACCACTAAAAATCTTAGGTGAATCTCAAATTTTACTTTATTATTCTACATTTTTTGAAAAGATGTGAAATAATCAGTACTGAAAAGCTTCCTTAGAACTGTAAAAATTACTGGTATGATTCAATTAATTAACATTTTCTTCCTCTTCTTGGCATTATTGTTGGACGAAATGTCAAATTAGAAATATATTTTAAAATATTTATATTTCAGACACACATTTGTTAGTTAAAGCAATATTAATAACAATAATATTTGTAGTAAAATGTAATGATACTAATAGTTAAGTGTCGCACATTTTTATGTCCAAATTTCTCTATTCATTACTATCCTCCTACTTAGTATCGCACTTCAATTAATCTGATTTGAATCGTTTATCTAGAAGAAGAGTCAAACTAGACTTTTAACACATTAATGGATCTATCCAAACTAATTAGAACATCTGTTTGCAGTAAACGTGTAATTTATCCACTAACCCAAAAACAATACATTTTTCTGAAACAACGGCATTGCGCAGAAATTACGATCGTATCACTCGTGTTTAATATATTCGGGCCAGCAATTGTGTAATTTATTGAATAAAAAACAAATAAACAAAATGAGAAGCAGCTTTACATATGATAAAAACTACGTCATTGAATACATGATTTATATTTAAACACAAATGCCAAGTTCACATCGGTCGCTGCTTTTTTGTCTCTCGCTCTCCCTTCTCGTTCATTTCCTGCTTGCTTCACCTTTTGCCATATTTTTTTCCTTTCGCTTTTTTTTCTCACCGCCACCACCATCACCCGAGGCTATGCCCTGCCAGTCATGTGAAAAATACGTCGAGATAAACCTTTGATGGCGCCGTGTGCCTGAATGGCAATAGAGCAGCCTGTCGCAGCCTGTCGCCGCCCCACGCCGCGCCGCGCCGCGCGGAATCCAGAGCTCAGACAAAACGTCCTGCCTCGCCCCGGCGAAAAAACTATGAAGAGCAGAAGCCGTTGTTCTTCCTCCCTTGTCGCTCACGGGGACTCGTTATGCGTCCATTTTAGAATGCAGTGTTTCTTTATCCTATATTTTCCTGCGTTGCTCCGATAGGAAGAAATTGTTTCTTTCTGTTACGGTTTTTTACATTGAAAATGTTGCCGATAACGCCCTTTTAGATGAGTCAGTTATGTATTTCTCTTTCACTTCAAACTTCGCTTGAAATGCTTGTATGGTATACGTTAGGGAATTTTTATTTAAATAAACCTTTGGAAGCTAATGAAATATTCAATTTTATTGAAATTGAAAAAAATATTTTAAGAAATAAATATATAATACGCTCGCCCAAAGCTGTTACATTCAAAATATTAAGATGATAGTAAACATCTTTTCGATTTTCTTGAAAAAATAAATCAGAAAAATGTAAGTAAATTGTAAATTGCTCTGTTCTTGTTTCCAGACTTTGTGCTAAACATTATTCACTCATTTAAAAGTAATGTGTCATTATATTTATTGGAAAAATTTCTTTTTGTGCAATTGAATATTAAAGTTCTTCTTTTCTTCCATACATAAAATTCACAATAAGTACACGATGTTAAGACCAGAATAAAAGGTCAGGTAAAATGAAAGAGAAAACTGTATTACTTAAATTTTGATCAACATCAATATAAACAACATATTAAAATACATGTATATTATAGAGCAATACTAGGAAATTTGACGAATCCTCTAATTGTACCAAATATAGAATTTTACCCCTTTTAAAACATTTTTATTTTCTTTACATTTGGATGAATGTAAGTTGTTAGGCTACTATTTTATTTTCGTTTCAGCCAGTTATGAGTTTCAATTATATTCTCAAAGTCTCCTCTATCGTTTCCTCTTCTTTCGCCAAAATCCTTCCATTCTTTGCCTCCACTCAAGCACTAGACTCGTCTAAAATTGTTCTTTTAAGTTTTCTGATGGTTATATCCTTCTCCTCCGCAATTATGTCTAAAAACACTTTTCTAATGGTTTCTTCTTACTTAATCACAAACAGACAATCGTTTAGTAATTTTTCTCCCATGGAGTTTGTATTTTAGTGTCCCTAAAATATGGCCATTTTCTGGCAAGTTTTTTAAGCTTCCACCCTTTAAATTTGGTAATAAAATGTCATTCTCCTTCCAAACCTCACTTTTTTTCCGATTTCGAATAGTTCGATATCTCGTCTCCGTAAAGTACAAACCTTCTGCTTAAATCATCACATTGTGATGCATTTTATGCATCACTATGTTATAATTGTTAATAATAATAGTAATTATTATTATTGTATTAATTTAATATAATTATAATCATTAATAATAAATATTATTATATTAACTAATATAACTATCAATTTGGATTAATAATAATTATTAATCAGAATTTTATGTTTTGTAACCTCCACCTAAAACGAAAAACGTTCGAAATGAAGCACAGGCATTTTCCATAGGAAAAGAGAAACGCTCACCAACGTTGATCTTACAACAGAGCAGCTTCCCCAAACTGCTTGGTGAGGTTCATACGCTAAATTATGAATTGCAAATATAGAGCCACTGGACAAGCTCATACAGGCGCGTTGGTGAGAATGTGGGTCGCGGGGGCGGGCGGTCGCCAAACGAAACCGGCACGCGTGTTTCAGTCCTCCGCTCCGATATTTTGGCAGAGCACGGGCTTGGAAACAATTCCCGGCGCCCTCCCTCCCCGCCCCCGCCCATACCCCTTCACCGTCCTGCCTCCGCCGCCACCACAACGCCAACCTGCCGTCCGACCCGCCACCCTCCCCGCCCCGCCCGCCCGCCCCCGCCCCTCCCGCCGCCTCCCTGCCCTGCCCTGCCCCGCCCCCCCGCCCCGCCTGCCCTCCTGCCCCCGCCACCGCCGCCCCGCCCCGCCCTGCCCGCCCCACCCTGTCCCGCCCCTCTCCATTCTCCCCACACCCTCCGCCCCTCCCAGCCACCCCGCTCCCGCCCCTCCTTCCACACCCTGTCCCGCCCCGCCTGCCCAGCCTGCCCCTCCCCACTCCTCGCACGCACGCCATACGCCCTCCGCCGCCGAGGCAGACGCCGCGCCGGGTCTGTGTGTTTCTCCAAATTAGAAAGCGCACCGTACGTCCTAATAAAAAGCGTACTTCTGATCACGGCATCACAAAACCTGAGTAGATAACATTGAGTACAAGGCAGCAGTAAAATATGCTTCTCCGAACGGTGGAATTATGGCAATAGCGAAGAGGATACAATTGTGATGCCTGCAGAGAAGTAAGAGACAAAGGAAAAGCAATTACCTGCAGGGCCGGTAACGGTTGCAGCGTCACAATGAATGTTAAAAATAGTCATGAGTTACTCTCTAAATATGAAAAAAACTAGAGGTGTTACAAAATGAAACAGACTTTCTCTTATAAGTTCGTTTCCTGTTCTCTTGAATAGGGGCTAGCTTTGTGGCTTTGTTCCCAACCTCTTCCCATGCATACCGTGGTTACAATTTATAACAAACTTACACTTTCAGCAAATTTAATGAATATATGAATAGTACACTTAAATACTTGATATTATTAATCTACTCTAGTGTGCGGTAAGCGATGTTTTCCTCACTCGACAGTGTAATATAGGAGAAATCTATCTATCGGCGTAATCCAGCTGCTATCTATCGGCGCCTAACCACCATCTCCTCTCACGATCCTCATCGCTCCTCTCCGAGGATATTTCAATCCTTTTTTTTTTTCATTCGTTGTGTCTTTTACCCAAAACGTCTCTTTAGCCGTTTTGGGGTTTTGAGCTTGTATTCAGGTAATCTCCGTTACGTTACTTGTAGTTTGTCTCACAATGTCGAAGTCAATGCCTTTTATCCCTTCGACCAGGCGCTCCACGCCGTTAGTAATCGAGATTCCCAGACAGTCATCCATCTGGGAATCCGTGGTTTCTCGAATTTATTAACATTCCTGGCATTAAAGAGCGTAGTTAAAGCAATTCGGCTACTGTCGCCGGCACTTCCATTGGACTTCCCGAATATCGCGCAGGCCCATCTCGTCCCTTGGCCCCATCACGATACTTTTCGTTGTAAGGATCCAGTTCCATACATTACCATATATCAATTACATACACAGTTTCTTTTCAGGTCGAGAGATTAGTCTCTTACTCTTATATTACTATTTATCCTATATTATACTGTCGAGTGAGGAAAATATCGCTTACCGCACACTAGAGTAGATTAATAATTTCAAGCGTTTTATGTGTACTATTCATTATATTCATTAAATATGCTAAAATTGCATGTTTGTTATAAATTGTAACCACGGTATGCAGCGATGTAGCAAATAAACACTGAACACGAGCCAAATTGTATGGAATTTAACAAACTTTTTGGAATGCTTGAATTATTGGAATCCACGAAGTATTATTTTTTACCATATTGTCAGTAGTCTAGGCTTTAGATAGCCGCACACAATAAACGAATGTTCTCCGCAGACTATCCTTGACATCACGACATAACTAGTTCAAATATTCGTTAATAAAATATTATTGAGTTTATTAATATTGAGTTTATTGGTTATTTCTTGGCGAGAAATCCAAGCTGATGCTTTCGCGAGTCATTTTGGGCATCTCCAGGCTAACGACAGCCTGCATTAGATGGCCAGGTAAATGATTCTACACGAATGTGCATGGAGATTTTCTTTCAGTCACATGTAATTGATACGTAGAATTTGCCTCCTCATGAAGGTGACCTCATCTCCAAATAAACATGTTTAATGCATTAACGTATATTCAATCAGCTCCCTAAAAACAACTAGGCAAATTATTCTTGCTCAGGGATACTCCTGTAGTCTGATATGACGCACTTTCTGCTTCCGCAAGGAATTCATTTCAAAATGACAGTTTTTGCAAAATACTCTACTCGATGCTCCGTGGAATATCAAAATTTTGACAAATGGTCTCGAGCATCCTTTCCCGGAGTTTGATGTGTATTCTGGTGTTCTATTCTCCATAGGCTACGTGACAGCATGCCACTTTCCGGAAGCCTAGAGGCAATTTGTGAATCCACATCATGACGAAGTTGACGGTGGTTCGGGAAATGTGTTTGGCTGGCTTTCACTTTCTCTTGCTTCCATTGCAGGAGACGGTGGCGCGATAGTCGTTTTGAATTTCTCGTCCAGAATTAAAATTTAAACTCAATTTTCTCAAAAATATTTTTTTCTAAAAAAAATTATATGCCATTCTTCATGAAATTCAGCATACAATCTGAGGTGATTTTTTCTATGCTTCTAGGCTTCAAGCTTCCGGAAATTTTGTGCTACATACTAATTACTGTTGTGACCGCCCGCACACTTTCACAAGTCCCGCCACTGAGCCTTGTATGGCGGGAAGCGCGCGGGCCGTCACGCCAGAATGGGCGGACGGAGACTCGCCGCCATCCTCGGCGGCAGGCCCAGCCGGCGAGCCGCGAGCCCCATGGACTATTTAGCGGGCCTCCTCGCAGCGAAAGGCCAGTCGGGAACCGTGGCTGAGGAGAGCACACGGGAGCAGCGAGAGGCAAGGGGCGGTGAACCTACCCCCCACTTATCTACGCCGTAGGGAGACGGCGTGACGCCCGGCCTAGTGGAGGCGCGGGCCTGGAGAGTCTGGATCCGGAGCGCACACGGGAGCAGGACCGTGGCGGAGGAAAGCACACGGTAGCAGGACTGTGGCGGAGGAAAGCACACGGGAGCAGAACCGTGGCAGTGGAGTGCACACGGGAGCAGGACCGTGGCAGGGGAACGCACACGGGAGATGGACCGTGGCGGAGGCAAGCAAGACGGGACGTCAGCCGAGATGCAATGTTAGCGGTCGGACCACTACTGTAAAGATATTAATAAATTGTTATCGTTGACGCGTGCCTTTCTTTTTGTGTACATAACAATTACACCTTATATGGGTATTGGTTGTACACAGCGGAAATACGATTAGGCGACCTCCAATATTCAGTCTCTTTTTTCCTAATTGTGCGCCGTCCCTGAGGGCGAGCTATGGAAGGCGGTTGTTGGATGTTGTGATTGCAAATCCGTCAGTAACACCATGTGTGAAAATATTTCTTTATGTTAATTCTAAATTATTAAATTTGCTTTCATCTTAACCATGGGTTTGACATACAACATATTACTCTTTATCTGTGGCATGTGGACGTGTAATTCTATACAGAATCACGATTCCTGGAAGTTCTATTGATTGAAACCAATCATTAGATTAATGGCAACGAATATAAATTATCAGCCTTTTCCAACCATAAAAACTTTAACATTTTTTCTTATAACGTATATAATACAGATCTATTAATTTTATGTGAATTACTTTTCAATATAGAACATTAAAACACCGTACGGGTTTGACTATAGTTCGTAAACTTACTATAATATCTTTATAGACGGCTTCTCGGACCGACTAGCAGAATATTGTCCATGGAATCCTTGAGCTGCCAATTCTCGCATCCTTGTCTAAATTAAAAAATGTTGCATAACGTCCTCAACAATTGCTATTAATAGGACCTACTATTCCCCCAAAATGAATACCCGGTCCAGTCTTTCCCTGTCTGTATTTCGCAAGAAACACCTATTCGCGACAGACAATATTGAGTTACCTATTGAAAATTCTTCCATCTACGGCGCTACCCTACGGCTATAACCCCTCGAAACAAGGAGTCTATTTAAGTCAAACTTCCAGCTACTACATTAATACAATTTACAATTACAATTTACAACTACAATTTACACAATACCTAGCTCTCAAACTAATTATAAATTCTCGCCTCACTATCATTTAAATAATACCCAGTCTATGCTGAAAATTCGTTCTCACCTCACGTGCGTTTGCTTCAATAATTTTCTAGAGAATGATCCCAAGCGTCCTTCCACAAGATCATAGCTCTCAACGCCCTCTCAACACCTTTCTCATATAATGTGTTCGGGGCCGTGTCCATCAGCACAGCGTTATGCACCAAGCATGGAATATCACTTTGTTGATCCAGTGTCCTTACAACGCGTTTTCTTTGACTTCCGAGTTTGAAAACAATGCTATTATTCGTGAAACTGGATGCCGATTTTATCATTAAACTTCAACCCAGGGTTCTTGGCTTATCACACATGTGACCTCCAGCCGCCCCTTCCCAGACGGGTCTCTAACACAGTTCTGCGACGCCGACGGAGGCATAGCGCCCTCCCACTTCGCTACGCTGAGGACCACGCCTGCTCAACTCGCAGCACATGCCGGACGACGTTATATCAAACTTGAATATAAAGTGAACTGAGTATTATAGAGAAAAACAAGGGATTAATGAAGCAAACCATTCTTTTATAAGGGGTCGACAAATGAAAACAGGTGGGAATCACTGTTCTACACCACCAATCGAACACACATTGATTTACGAGTAATTAAAAGGATGAAAAAGGGCAAAATCATCTCACCTTCACAACGTTATCATTTATAATTAAGGAATTTTTTTCAAAAACATAGTGATTAGGAAAATAGTTTTGTGAAATATCAAGGTGGGAAAGGGAAGTAACCGCAACGTGACGTAATGGCCAGCGTATACATCTTTCACCTCAGGGTCCGGGCTCGATTCCCGGCCAGTCCACGATTTGTGGTGGACAAAGAGAGCTCTGGCAGGTTTCTGAGGGTTCTTCCTTTGCCTGCTCCGCATTGAAGCATTTGCCTCCTAAATATCGCTATCATCTACATCATAACATACAAACCTCAACATTCTCTGCTGTTGAAGGGCCCCTTAAGGCTAATAAAAATAAATAAATTGATATTAAACTTTCACATTAAATATAAAATTTACAAAAGAGGTTTTTGATAAAAATTCAAATTTTCTAGATAATGTGATTTGTGAAAACGTCAAAAACCAAATCGAAACCACGAGTAATATCGGAGTATATCGGATTTTATGCTCTTGAATGATCCAGAAAACGTTTTCAGTTTAGTTGGAACACGAATTTTATTTTTAACACATTAACGTTTTATGTATGAAACCAATTTCAAATACCGGGGATAATTACATATAATTTAGAGGGTCGGGAATTTCTGACTATATCAATAAAACAACATCCCCATCACTAAATAAAACGACTTTCCATTGGTGGGCGCGGATCCAGTTCATTTCATTTCTAAATTAGATATTAATTAAATAAACGAGAAACTTTCATCCAATTTTTATATTTTATTTTTTATACATCCAAATTCTATTTGAGAAAAGCAGGACGCTGACGATAACGACGCAAGCTCATTCTCTAAAAGTATTACTTCATACAATTGAGAAGTAAGAAAATATTTACCAATTCAGAGGTATTTTCCTGAACTACCTCTAAAACTGTTTTATGATTTTAATGAACCGCATCGTGTTAAAAAATATTATACAACAAAATAGCACTATTTGACTTTGTAACTAAAAAGTGGGTCTACCTACACTTACCTATCTCATCGCCAATGTAAATGCAGATAATGTATAAGCTCTCTGTTTGCTGGCATTCCATAGGAAGGTTGCAGCGTATACGAGTTTTTATGTCCATGTGAGTATGTAAGATTCGAACTTAAAAGCTGTGCGACAGTACGCTGTACTGAATGTAATAAGCCTGGAATAGCAGATTCAGCAGAGTCCAGGACTCGTGTTTTAAATTAATCGCTGGAGCAGATGGCTGGAGCCTTGCCGTGATTTACACTTACGACGAGTGAAAGCGAATCATTCTTATACATAGGTCTTGGTACGAGAATCGAGTATCTCAGTGATAAGTGGTGGAGAGGAAATAATACTTCGCTTCAATCGTCGGGAGATGACGTTCAGGGCACCAAGTGATGACGCTGCAGTGCTTCTAATCGGGAGGTCCTAGGTTCGAGTCCCGACGGCGGCAGGATTTTCGACTAGCTTGATAGCTAGGTCGAGTTCTGTCGCTGTCTGGAGGAGAATTCTAGCGGCCGGCTGCTCTGATCGGTAGTTTTCCGTGGTTTCTCCGATCAACACCAGGCGAATGCCGCAGAAGTATCCTACCAAACGGGCCACGGACCGTGCGGAATCGGTCCTTCCTCTTCCTTGTCCTATCCTCTCCCCTTGCACACACACTTACACTAACATGTACTACACTACCACATATTCCGGGAGACCGTTCGGGAGCTTAGAGCTTGTGCCGCCTGGAACGGTGCCCCTCTGGTGGGAGAGTCCTGGTTAGGGAGAAACCTCGTTAGTGGACGGTAGGTCGGCGCCGGATCTCGCCATCCAGCGGGGGAAGATCATCGCCATCCCCCGCAAAAAAAACACGCACTACACTAACGGGACGAATGACCAAAACAGTTGACGCGCCCGGAAACACGAAAAAATCAATCAATCCATCAATCAGAGCAGTACCCTAACAAACAGGCCATGGTTCGTACAATATCTTATTTTCTTCTTCCTTATCCTATCATCGCCCCCTTACATACACTTACACTAACATGCACTATACAACCACCCTTGTTGGAGACCGGTCGGGAGCTTAGAGCTTGTCCCGGCTGGAACGGTGCCCCACTGGTAAGAGGTACCTGGTTGGAGAAAACCCCATTAACCGACGGTAGGTCGGCGCAGGATTTCATCGTCTAGCGGGGGGAAACCTGCACTACACATACAGGACTTTTGACCTCGGCAGTTGACGCGCCCGGAATCACTAATCAATCAATCGCTCCAATCGTCATTTGTCCTCAGGGTAGCCCTCGTCCGGGAGACACCCTCAACCAGCACTTGCGAGTGAAGCGTTGCCCATGGCTGCAGTTCCCGCGCAGGGCGTGCCACGCAGTCCGGGCTGGGGCGCGCCCCCGCGCCGCGTCGCGCCGCGCCGTCTGGCTCCACGCTCGCCGCCGCCGCCGCCACGGCCTGCTGTCAGGGACGCGACCTAATATACGGCTCCGGACCAGCCGGCGCCGCACCGCGATATGAGATGCTAATTTATGTTCAAGGTGCCCCCACCCCCGCCCGCCTGCTCCCCTGTCGACTTCATCCGCCCCCACACCCCTTCGCGCCGATTATCACTGCAACATGCAGCGTGGCGGAATGTCACGTAGGAGACAAATTGTCTCGTTGCAATGACTACTTTCTTAACGTCACGTATCAGAAACAATAAGCTGTCTTCTGGGGCGAGGGGATGTTTACAAAATTAAATATCTATATATTTAAAAAAATAAGGTATTTTACCATGGCTTCGTTTAGAGCTTCTACTGAACCGATTGTAGTATTTTTTCCTTTAAATGAAAGAATGTGATCCCTAGATGTGTTATCAGATATTGTTTGTGTTGATTCACCAACATTTAGTGAGTAAATTAATTAATTAAATATTTCTTTAATAGTACGCTTATCAATAGTCAATTGTTTTCTTCCAAAGGGTGGCTGTTTCAAAATCGATATATATGAGTCGATGTTTTGTTTTGATTGTTGAGATTTGTTTACAATTCATCAAGGTTTGGTTTCAGTGTAATTATTGCATTGTGGCGTTGACAGTTTGCATGTATTTGCTTTTGTGGTGAATTTTGTAGAGAACATTTGGACAGTGTTTTGCTCGGTTGTACTGAAGTAGTGAAGTTGTTCACAGGTTATGTCGAATTCCGAATCGTTGCCCACGCGTCCCAAAAGACGCAAACGTACATTAATTTGACGCAGGGAAAGAGAAAGTCAGCGTAAGTGTCGTGATAGTGAGGTCATTTCGTTTTCTGCTGGGTCGTTGCCTATGAAATGTCAGTTTTGTTCTGCTTTGCACTTCGCATGTGAGAAAAATTCTGCAAACGATTTACTCTGTGTTGCTTAAATGGGAAAATAAGTTTACCTTCAGGCGATATGCCAGAAGAAATAAAAATTGTACATAGGACATGATGACACATCAAAAAACTTTAGAAATAATATCCGTCAGTATAATAGTGCTCTTTCTTTTGTGCAATTTGGCACCGATATTGCATTGCCACCTGCCCATGGGCCATACGTGTTCAAAATTTTGGGAACTCACATCACAGAACATCTTCGTTATACCCTGAAGATCCAAACAATGCAACGTATTGTGAACATTAGTCTGGTCACAGTATTTTACATTTATCTCAGATCTCACCGTCAAATTTTGACGGGTTTTCACTAGTTAAATATTAAAAACACACGTAGTGAAAAAGAAAATGTTTGCAGTGTGAACAAGATGACACTACAATTTCATGTTACTTGAATGCAATATTTATACTTACATTATCAAAAAATATCTACAAATATTGAAGTATAGGAAGCATAGAAATATAGAATAAAAACGTGTCATTTTACACGAAAACATGTGACGTATGTTACCAAGCATTCAGTTGGTGTAAATAAAATATGGAAACAATGCAAATGCACTAGGCTTTAAGCTGCCTGCAACCCCAGGAGGGTAGATTGACTGTGAACTTCTGATGGCAACATTTGGGAAGCCACAAAATCCCTCTAGACCTCATAATCCACGACCTCCATAGTCAATAGTGATCCCAACTTACACGCATTTAGGCAACCGGTTTGACCTAATGACTAGTAATTAAATGGCCTTAACTCCCCGCTGTAAATTCGACTCAGCACCGTTATTACTGTTCATCATGACGCATTAATTTATATTCTCTTCGCAAAGCCATATACACGAGTTACATTGACGGGTCTCATAATGCCAGGCACCTTCCATTTCCGTTTAATTTATGATCCTCTTCCTCTCATGATGATAAAGAGCAGCGGTTTAATCATTGATTATCTCAAATTATATTTTATCAAATAATATTAAAAAGTATTAGCTTAAATGAGTCAAAGTTTAAAAGGAGCCACATTAGATGATGAATAAACACGTTATTCAATCATGACATAGCCATTAATAAATGGCAATTCGTCGCCGAGAGGTGCATTATTAGAAAAATTATTCAAGGATTCCGACCAGAAATATTGAAAACCCACTAAGAAAACTTGAAAACCCTGTATCGTTTTTTTTATCAACTGCCTGATGGGGAAATATACAGCTTACAGCAGTTAATGTTTGATTATTTTTCCACTTTTTTCTCCATTAAAATCATACTCCACAGCAGTGAAAATGAATTGACACACAGATACATCTTTCTGTATCTGCATGGAAAAATTTGCTTTTAACTTTCAAAACATTTTTGGTTTGTTTTTGAAAAATCAAAATTCAACCAGTTTTTCAAGCACTGACTTAGTGTTTCCCTGATAACTCAAATAAGTTTGAAAATTTTTATATGATCCAAATAATTTCAAATAATTTTAAAAATTTATTCTTTTAATTTTGTGGCAATACTCACAGGTACAAAATCATGCTCTTTCATTTAGATCTCTGGATAAATAATATTTTTAATTTCAATCCAAAATTAATATATTGATTATTAATCTTTTTTCACTTTTATAATATTTTATCACAAAAAAGATTGACCTTAAGTGTAGGATTTAGCATAGTTTTGTAGATAATACTTGGTTAAATGCATCCTAAAAATTTCAAAGCTTTAAAATGATTAGTTTTTTAGTTATAATGCAAACGGATCTTAAACACAGTAATTCTGGAAAACAAGGGACGAAATTCATAAGTTTTGCTTGTCTGGAGACTTCTCTAATAGATACATGATGCAGCGACATACCTTTTAAATCATAACTCAAAAAATATTGCAGATATCGAAATATTTTTTGTACCAAAATATTCCTGAGTAATTAATGCATAGGATAAAAATGTTTTCAAAAATCAAATTTTTTAAGGTTTTAAGGTGTCTTCCCACTTAAGCCTGTGGGAGAAAAAACACTACTTTTAATGGTGTAAAGAGAAAAAAGGAATGTTTGTATTAAATGATTGGCGAGTGACTAAAACTTCACTATAGAACTGGTCATTATCAAAAACTGAAGATGAAGTCCTGTAAAACTGCCCAAATATGTTCCCAGAAAATATAATGTACGTCCCATTACTTCTTAACACATATATCCGAAATGTCATTTTAATAATAGGGTGTGAATCACATTCCTTCTTGAACGCGTGCATGGTGTGACATCCTGACAGCGCCGTCCGAGGACGAGGAGCTCGTGCCTCGCAACGGGACCGCGCGCCGTCACGTGGGGTCCCCCAGCCCTCCCCCTCCACCCCTCCACCGCCCGCAGTCGCAGCTTCGTTTCTGACTGGCTCGACACTATGTACACAGTAAGGTGGATTTCAGCCACTGCGCTGTCTGGAGACGAATTCTAGCGGTCGGTTCCTCCGATTAGTATGTTTCTGCGTTTTCTCCGATCAATATCTGGCGAAGGACGGACAGAACCCTCACAAACGAACAACGGGCAGTGCGCGACCATTCCTTCCTCTTCCTTGTTCTATTCTCACCCCTTACACGCACACTGCACTCCCACACATGTCAGAAGACCTGTCGGGAGCTTAGAGCCCGTCTGGGACTGCCCTTCGTGGGAGAAACCTGGAGCGGGAAACCCTGGCAAGGCGACTTCAAGGCGCCGGACCTTCAGATCGAGCATTTCCAACTGTCTATACTGCAGCGCCTCTAACCGGGAGGTCCTAGGTTCGAGTCCTGACGGCGACAGGATTTTCGACACTAGCTTTTCAGCTAGGTCGAATTCAGCTGCGGTCTGGAGGAGAATTCTAGCGGCCGGCTGCTCTGATCGGTAGTTTTCCGTGGTTTCTCCGATCAACACCAGGCGAATGCCGGAGCAGTACCCTACCAAACGGGCCACGGGCCGCGCGCGATCTGTCCTTCCTCTTCCTCGTCCTATCCTTTCCCCTTACACACACACACACACACTTACACTAACATGCACTACACTACCACATATTCCGGGAAACTGGTCGGGAGCTTAGAGCTTGTTCCGGCTGGGGCGGTGTCCCGCTGGTGGGAGAGTCCTGGTTAGAGGGAAACCCCACTAGCCGACGGTAGGTCGGCGCCGGATCTCGCCATCCATCGGGGTAAGATCACCGCCATCTCCCGAGAAAAAAACATGCACTACACTAACGGGACTAATGACCAAAGTAGTTGACGTGCCCGGAAACACGAAAAAATCAATCAATCAATCAATCAATCAATCCAACTGTCTATACAATTCTCTATCCCCGTGGGATTAATGAACGAACCCGATGACGCATCGAGGCGTCGCGGCGCTCAGAGCCCTGTAAATCTCAATCAAAGGGCGGCGGCGTGGGCGGCGCGCTCCCACGGTGCGAGGGTCAAGGCGGTCGCCGGGGCGCGTTGTTTACGACGATTTGTCTCCATCCGAGTGAAGGATAAAGCTGTTTGACCTTGGCAGAGATTGAAGCCAATCAGCGCTTAAGGAGTGCGCTCGCCAAGCCTCCCTCCCGCGCCTCCCTACCGCCGGCCACGCCCCTCGCCCCCCGCGCATCCCGCCTCACACCTCACTCCCCATGTCCCGAGCCTCACCTCTCACCTCCCACGCCCCACGCTCCGCGCAACAGGCTCATCGCTTCACGTGCTTCGCCTCTAGCCTCACGTCCCACATCCCTCACGCGCCCTTGGCCATACGTCCCACGTATCAGCCCCGGGCCCCCACGCTCCTTTAGCGACACGGCCCACATCCCTCGCCCTACGCTCCACGCTCCCACGCCTTTCGCCGTACGTCCGACGTATCAGTCCCATGTCCCACACCTCTTGCCCTCTAGATCCCCGCCCCACGCTCCGCGCAACAGGCTCATCGCTTCATGTGCTTCGCCTCTAGCCTCACGTCCCACATCCCTCGCCCTACGTCCCACGTCCCAGCCCATGCCATGCGCTCTCAAGATTCACCCCCTCCGCCCGCATACCACCCAACCCCCCACGCCCCTCCTCATTCATCCTTTCATCCATGCAGACTATTTCACTCATCCCTGCCGTAAGAAACCAATGCTAAGCAAGTTACAAGAAAATATTGTAATTCAACCAATTACAGATGCCTATCACCATATAATCGATTTTGCACTCCGTTGTAATTACTTTGTTTACTCTGTTGTTATCGATTGCAATTTTTGTGTCCATAATAGTTTGTGAGCGTATGGTCGTGAATTTACCTATCACAGCACTGGACGTGGATAAAATGAACATATACTGACTGTAATTTAATAGCTGATCTTGAGCATCGGCGATAAACTTATTGTGTATTACATATACCCATAACACATACTTTTCGAACTTGGCATATATTTATAATGTACTCCAAATGCTTCTCAAATTTCTGTCATGTCCCTCCTCTGTTGTCGAAACTCATTTGTTCAGTTATCTAAGGTAATAATAAAATTTCAAGATTATAGCATATAAGCAGTGATTAGATGCAGGATAATTCTACTTTGTAAATTACACAATAAAGGACTGAATGCATTTTACCTGCGAAAACATTCGAGACTACCCGCGAAGGGTTAAATACACGCAGAAAAAATATTAGTTATATATATATATATATATATATATATATATATATATATATATATATGAAACAATGTTAGGTTAATATTAGTTTAAATATTAGTGGAAACTAACGCAGTGCCAGTCAAGTGCATCAGTGCAAGTCGGTGCCTGTATGGGAGGAGGCCATGGTCCTGTACAGCTGAGACGTAGTGTTGGTGAGTGCAAGGCGTGGAGAATTTGTGGGGATGGGGAGTGGATGGAGCACAAGCATTTAGCTATGTGTTGTACAGCTATGTGTTGGCATTATAATAAATAAAGTATCACAGTGTTGGGTAGTGCTTCTTAAGAATGCCTGCCTATAAAGTCTATGTGTTATGTATGTAGTTACGAATCCATATTGTGTAAATATTAATATTAATCTGTAATTGTGAATGCATTTGTTTTGAGCGCCTTCCATGGCATTGTTTTTATTTTAGTGTTACTTAATTGCATTGTATATTGTACTTGTATTATTACATTGTATTTTATAAGTATTTTATATTTTATTAAAAATCTTAGTGCTACCATCGGGTAGCACTAAGAAAATCGAATCTATGAAACCTTTCTGCATTTGCCATCTTTAACTACTGAACTAATTAATGAATTCGTTTCAAGTACTTTACATTAAAATACATCAATAACGACAGCTTTGTTAATTTTTCTCCTCAATATCATCGCAAAATATGAAACACATTACGTTCGTTAATAATCTGCCGTGTGGGAAATTAGCGCAGGTTGATTAGGGCGTTTGTGCTTGCCGAAATGTTACAGCCATTGACGGCACTGCCGATCTTCTGCGCAAGCACAGTTCAAGTTTCGCATCACTTTTGTGCAACTGCGCATGCGCAGAAGATATAGATTGCTGTCGATTGCTGCACTTTATGCCGCGCAAAACTCTCTAATTTACCTGTGCTAATTTCCCATCACGGAGGAGTCTGTTGACTCGCTTATGTATTTTCCTGTCTCTGATTGTGCGATTCCGTTTTGTGTTCCGGGAATATCGGGAGAGGTGGCTCAGGGCATCAACTGATGTCACTGCAGTGCCTCTGACCGGGAGGTTCTGGGTTCGAGTCCCGACGGTGGCAGGATTTTCGACACTGCCTACATAGGTCAAGCTCAGCCGCCGTCTGGAGGAGAATTCTAGCAGCCGGCCGAATGCCGAACACCAGACGAATGCCGGAGCAGTACCCTAACAAACGGGCCACGGACCGTGCACGAACTTACCTAGCACTTCCTTGTCCTAGCCTACCTGGTTGGAGAAAACTCCGCTAGCCGATGATACGTAGACGCCGGATCTCACCATACGGCGGGGAAAGATTTCCGCCTCCTCCCGAGAAAATCACGCACTACACGTACGGGACTAATGACCATAGTAGTTGACGCGCCCGTAATCACTAACAACCAAACAACCAACCGTTCCCGGAATCTACAAATCGCCGCCGATAACAATACGATGACTATTGAACGACTGTAACATCGCTTCTAGAAAAACAACGTATTTTTACACGGTTTACTGAAGCCTTCAGTCATATCTCATTTCTGTTGGCTAACGTGCGAAGGCTGAGGCGTCACGCGGTGGGGAGAGGAAACGACACGCGCCGTGCGCCTCCCGGGGGGTCCTTCCGTGGTCCTGCACTGCGAATTAATGTCAAGGGCGAGCGAGGACCCCGAAGCACAGCCACCGCGTGGGCTAGACGCCGTACTCCTCACCTCTCCCCTCCTTCCGTTGCACCCATCGCCTTGCCTCCCCTCGCCGGCCGGCCGGTCTTGCTCACAGCATATTACGATGGCGGAAAACTCAAATCTCTTCAGAGCGATTGATTACGGTTTTCGGGGGCGTCAACTGCTAAGGTCATTAGCCATGTAAGTGCAGTGCATGCTTTCATTGAGGGAAGTGGTGGTAATCTTCCCTCACTAGAAGGTAGGATTCAGCGCCGACCGTCACGTTACGTCGGCTTGCTGTGTTTTCCGTCACCAGGTATCTCCCACCATGGAGTCATAGCCCCAGCCGAGACAAGCTCTACGCTCCCGGCAAGCGTGGTAGAGTAGAGCATGTTAGTGTAAATGTGTGTAAGAAAAGCATTAGGATAGGACAAGGAAGTGCAAGGTAAGTTCGCACGCGGTCCGTGACTCGTTTGTTAGGGTATTGCTCCGGCATTCGCCTGGTGTTGATGGGAGAAACCATGGAAAACTATCGATCAGAGCAGCCGTCCGCTAGAATTCTCCTCCAGTCAGCGGCTGAATTCGACCTAGCTATGTAGCTAGAGTCGAAAATCCTGCCCCCATTGAGGCTCGAAACTAGGACCTCCCGATCAGAGGCACTGCAATGACATCACTTGATGCCCTGAGCCCTCTAAGCCGGTTTAAACCCCTTCAGTCTCGTCCTCTCTGACAGAAGCTTCCGCTTTCTACTATATATTCCATCATAGCGTTCCTATTGGTTTCTTTGCCATCACCCCCGCTTCATCACTCGCCTCTCCCTGTCCCAGCTCGATCGATCATATTCTTCTCGTAATTGTCAAATTCCATTTCCGCATTCACACAAACACACATTTTTATTTAAAATTCTCTGTTTCCTCTGAAACGAAAACGATCGCTTACTCAGACTTTGCGATATTCATTCACAACCCGTGAGTGGTGCGTTGCGCGTATTTCTCTCTGCCCCTCAGAGCTTTTTCTTCGGAAGGAGGCGTTTGCGAGGCTCTTCCAGTGGGCCTCCAGCCCCACAAAAACCGTCGCCGCTCCATGTGGTGGCTGAGGGCGCGCACGCCGTGTGGGCGACGGAGCACCGCTGCGCGCTCCAAGGCCACAATTTGCTTCCTGTCACGTGGGGCCGATATGGGCACCCTTTTCGAGTAACGTGCGCCACGAGTCTCTCCGCGCCGAGACGAATCAGGAGCAAATTATTAAAAGTTGCATTTATGTTCGTAGCAACCAGATCACAGGGAAAAAGGAAATTGATTTTGATTGATTTTTTCGTGTTTCCGGGCGCGTCAACTACTGTGGTCATTAGTCCCGTAAGTGTAGTGCATGTTTTGTTTTCTCGGGAGATGGCGGTGATCTTCCCCCGCTGGATGGGGAGATCCGGCACCGACCTACCGTCGGCTAGTGGGGTTTCCCCTAACCAGGACTCTCCCACCAGCGGGGCACCGCCCCAGCCGGGACAAGCTCTAAGCTCCCGACCGGTCTCCCGGAGTATGTGGTAGTGTAGTGCATGTTAGTGTAAGTGTGTGTGTGTAAGGGGAGAGGATAGGACAAGGAAGAGGAAGGACAGATCGCGCGCGGTCCGTGGCCCGTTTGGTAGGGTACTGCTCCGGCATTCGCCTGGTGTTGATCGGAGAAACCACGGAAAACTACCGATCAGAGCAGCCGGCCGCTAGAATTCTCCTCCAGACAGCAGACTGAATTCGACCTAGCTGAAAAGCTAGTGTCGAAAATCCTGCCGCCGTCAGGACTCGAACCTAGGACCTCCCGGTTAGAGGCGCTGCAGTGACATCAGTTGATGCACTGAGCTACCGCTACCGCTACCGGTGGGAAAAAGGAAAGAGGACAATACTTTCCGCACCGGTTATGATTGTGGTGAATTCGCAATTTACGTTTTCATTAATTGCAAGCTGCAGTTCGTGAACCGACGTAATGTCTGACACTAGCACTCCCACCAGCCAATGGTGCCGCTGCGGAGACTTACCTGGCGCACTGTATCAACTGGAAATTAACACGCTGTATAAGATCGAACAACTGAAATAATTCTTCTCTCTGAGACAAATAATGCTACGACGGGTAGACAGATTGACGCAGGACGTTTTGAAACAACCACATTTTCGGAGGACCTCAAAATGTGTATTCCCGATGAAATCTTAAAATCGATATCCGCAGCATTACATAACTTGCTCTATACTACGTATATTACTCCGTATATACGTACGTATACAAGAAAGTAAAAATCAGAACTTTAAAGAAATTCATGTACAATTTTCTTGAGAAAACGAATAGTTTTCGCGTAATTTCTGCATGAGATGATGCCACTTACAAAAAATTAATTACTCAAAAACCGTTCCAATTTTTTTCTTCAAACTTTTTCCACGGATAGAACAACGCTTAAAGAATGGCGCAGATCGCATTTTCGTTAAACTCTAAATTTTTAACATTGCAAATTTAGAAATAATGCTGGAAGGTATATTACATTAATAATGTTAGAAAGTATGAAACGATATTTTCATAAAACGTTTGTTTATGAAGTATGTTGGTATAAATAGTATATATTCAACACCCAAATACCCCAAGTCACGATAAATAGCAGTAATAAACTGCAACAATATAATGCACTTCGAAATGCCTGAATTTATAACTGAAGAAATTCAAACAACGTCCGTAATGATAAAAGATATACATGAGTTCTTAACGATTACAGATGTCTACTGTTCACCTAAGCAAAAGATAGCAGATGGGAGTTCGAAAAGTTCATAAAATCACCTAGAAATAAGTTTATAGCAGGTATCGACCCCAGTCAATATGAGCATTAGTAACATACAATGTAGGCTTTCACGGCCAAAATGTCAAATAATGAGCATTAGTGTTTACGACTCAACACAGGAATAGGTTCACGATTTAAGACAGATACAAATTCATAAAAATCCTACTTAGAGTACTAACTAATAGATTAAAAGTCTTTACCATTTCAACTTTTGAACTTTTACATTGGCGTATTGACTATAACAATCTTCATCTGGATTTTTTAATTAAAGGTGTAAGGTAAAACATTAGATATCATATCCAGCTATGACTAATCTTGTGATCATTCTTCCGCAAAACTGGTTATCAATCCGATCGTTACAGAAGCAATATCATTACCAATGTTAAGCAATAACAAGGCAAATTGGCATAAATGCTATGCTTGAGAACTTCAAACTATCTGCAGGCAAGGTCTTAGAGCAGTCGAGGTTATTAAAGACACAATTCAGCTTTTAACTGGAACAATACAAAACTATGCCTTGAAGAAATGACAGTAGTATAAGCTCACCGTACCCTTGTGGAAATAAGAAAATGTAGTAGCGAAACAACACCTACGTAAAATTTTGACGCATACACGTCAACCAGAGAAAATTTAATCCACCAGGAAGACAATTAAAAAAGCAACTAAAGGAACATTCAAACATGTTTCTAAATAATTACGAGTATATTCATTCTCTATCACCCACTATTTCGAGCAACTATTCTCTATGGATAACAACAAAAGCAGCAACACATAACTACAATTCCACCACGGCACATACGGGTTAATCGAGACTTTGTGCAACCATTAAAGAGCCGTACTGTTGAAATGAGGCTTTGTGCAACCTTCGATTCTTCGCTCCTTGGAAGACGCCGCGTACTAGATACAGTGGTCAACGTTTTGTTCTTCATACTTCTACCTTCCTCAGGGCGAAATGCCGAAGAGTCATGGATGTTCACCGTACAGCAACCGACACTTTGACAACTGTGCCTAGGACGTAGCGTCTCGGGGACTTCCAAGAATCTATTAACTGGACGTGGAAGACCACATTTTCATTGAGCAACCACAGTTTTACTCAACATAAATATATAATTTAGTTTCAACTATGTTCAACCTACGACGAAATCTGTCGCAGGAGGTTTCCGTACAAATACAGAACGGTGGCTCCACCGGAGATTATTCAGTGGCCAGAACCCTGTCCTTTCGTTTATCATTACGCACTACATGCCCCATGTTGTACATTCTCATTTGTGAATTGTGTCCCACTCGTACTGCTTCACAGCGTCCGTGATTTAGTTATCCCACCCCAACGCCACCACGCGTCCATATTTTATCCTCGTTGCCTCAATTGGCAGATCCGAAAATGGAAAACAATGTGACATTGTTCCACCCGCCGTCTGTGCATCCCTCTGGTCCAGTAGTTTCAATTAAATTTCGGAATGAAAGCGACGAAAAATTGCTGTGTTAGAGCTACATTAATATTTGTGAGCATTACTCCATACAGCACCAGTCACGTGGCAGTCGCCACCAGCTTGCCAACCAGTGACGCAGTGAGGTTCTCGGGGGCCCGGCACAGAAGAACGAAATGGAGACCGTAACACCACCGATTTTCACGAAATCAAGAATCTTAAATCTAATTTGTAAATTCAATTATAAATTAGCTTTTTTCATTTAACTTGCAAATAAATTATTGTCCATTGCATGACATCGAAATTTCCATCCGTGAGTCACTAGTCTGAATATGAAACCGTATTTTTTTAGCAATTACGTGATGTAGATCATGCTAGAGTTCCAAACAGAGGGTGTGGATAGCACTAAGTTTTTTTGGTTTTCGAAAGTTCATTTATTCTAGAAATCTTGAGATGTGAATCACGTACGAAAACTCTATAAGCCACACAGAACCTCTGGGGTATTTCAAACCGATTAAAACCTAAGAGATTTGTAGGACAATATATGTTCCAGATCGTGCATCATAGTTTCTTCATTCAAATAGAACGTGTTCTCTTTCATTGTCGTCCTACCACTTACGATGTTCACTTTTGCACACTTTTGACCAAAATCAATTCATATATCTCCGAAGCATTTGCCCTTAGAGATTTCAGATGTTCCATGTAAAACAACAAGCCAGGAATGTTTCTTTACAAGAGTTTTTTAGCTGAATGTAGACTGCGATAAATATTTGACAAAAAAAATCAAGAAGATTCATAATACACGCGAAGAAGGAAACGCCTTAAAATATATACCCTGTTAATATGTCTAATCTAGTGGCGCAACCTTCGGGCCCAGGTATAAGATGGCCTATTTTTAGGGGATATTTTTATCATTTAAGGTACTAAACAGTACTTGTTGGTTGGCTGGGTGATTAGGAATTCCGGGCGCGGCAACAGCCTTGACCATTAGTCCCGTAAGTGTAGTGCATATTTTTTCCTCAGGAGATGGCGGTGATCTTCCCCTGCCGGATGGCCATATCCGGCGCCGACCTAACGTCGGCTAGCGGGGTTTCCCCCTAACCAGGACTCTCCCACCAGCGCGGAGCACCGCCCCAGCCGGAACAACCTCTAAGCTCCCGATCGGTCTCCCGGAGTATGTGCTGGTGTATGTTAGTGCATGTTAGTGAGAGTGTGTGTGTGTGTGTGTGTAAGGGGAGAGGATAGGACAAAGAAGAGGAAGGAAAGATCGCGCGTGGTCCGTTTGTTAGGGTACTTCTCCGGCATTCGCCTGGTGTTGATCGGAGAAACCACGGAAAACTACTATAGAATTCTCCTCCAGGCAGTGACTGAATATAGCTGAAAAGCTAGTGTCGAAAATTCTGCCTCCGCCAAGACTCGAACCTAGGACCTCCCGGTTAGAGGCGCTGCAGTGACATCAGTTGATGCACTGAGCTACCGCTTGCGGTTAACTAACACTACTTGTGTTTGCTATACACTTTAGTAAAGGGGGCCCGGATAAAAGTTTCGCGGGCGGGCCCTCACTCGTTTCGTTACGCTGTTGGTCTAATACTTGATTCTAACAGTTGATGCTCGTTATTTAGATATAATTTTCTACTTCATAGCGGAAGCAGATGAAATGAAAGGGGTAGCGGAGGGGTAGAGTAGTGGGAGGGCGAAGCAAGTAGGGGGAGTGCGATGTGCAGGTTAGATGGTCATTAGGTAGAATAAGGAGCTAATTTGAAAAATGACGTAGGTCTCATTTTCATTGAAATCTCTGATTTTTCATAATTTGCAAAAGTTCAATTTGTTTTTCAGCGTCTTCCAGCAACTATAATATTGAAGTCCGAGATTTTTCTCAAATGAACTCTTTTTTTCAAATACATATCTTAAGATATCATGATGCTCAATTTTTCGAAAATGTGAGTAGTGGTCCCAATTTTTGCTTTTAAAATAAGCACATTTTGAATTATTTTTGAAAAAAGGCTCAAATTTTCTTCATTAATTTTTTCTCGTATGTTCTTTAGGAGGATAAAAAACGCACAGTTCCCATTACCCGCAAACACTCAAAAATTGCATTGCAATTTTGAAACCTTGCAAAAAATTAACGTTTTAGAAGCGCAACATTGATGACAGAGATTATTTAAATAAACTTTGTTGTAAAATATTAGATCTTTAAAATAAATCTTCAATATTTTCCATAGATCGCCATTAGGTTGCTGTTATTATATTAGAGTATTATTGTTATGATTATATGTATAACATACACATTGTATATTCACACATACAAAGTATTGATGAAACCGCATATGTAATTGTCAACCTGTCACTTTATTGATAATGCAATTAGGACCTAAACATATTTCGCCCAGAAATGCACGGTATTTCGTGATGTCACTTTGCAACTGAGTAACAAATTTGGTAATTCAAGTGGTTCAAAAGATTAGTTTATGCCATCGCAATCAAATTCATTTCTGGGGAATTTTCTTTTGGCGTAATATTACACCTCAAAAACTCCTTTTCTGTCGCAACTTATTGCAGATATAAAACGTTAATTAAGGACTCTTACTTCCGACCATCCGCCATCTGGGTAGTTCTACTTGGTCCAAACAGCGCGGCCATTCCGAAGTATCCATCATTGTTCTCGCGCCGGAAACTGCCAGGGACAAGGATCCTCTTGACCTAAAGCCCCTTCAATTAAGTCAAGTCACGTAGTTCGGCCATGCAAACCCCGGACAAGATACACCTCCCGGAGCCCACAAAAAGCAGGCGCCCGGGGCGTGGGGCAGCGCGGGGAAGCGGCAAAGTTGCTCGGGGCAACGGGCCCTCCCTCTATCTCATCGGCCTTCGGCAGCTCTTGGGCTCGGCTGTCAAGACTACGGAATAGGTTTTACCAGGTTGTGAAGAGCAATGAGATAAAATTTTTGCCGCCGTGTGTTGAATCAATACAGCTACAAACGATTCTGTTTCCTGGAATATAATAATTGCGTTGTAAGCACACAACCTTAGAACATTTTTGCAAACACTAAATACCTCTGGAACAATCTTACATGTCGTTTATATCATGTGCTTATCGAGTTTCCCCGTGGATACTACCCCAGCTGTTCTCTCCTCAGATCCCAGCCACGCGGTGTCCACAGAACGGACGTCAGAACCTCCCCCCTGCATCACAGGTCCCCTCAGCGCCCACGGGGGGGAATTGGGGTGACGTCATCCATGGGGGTGTAGGGGTCCTCCATCAGAGTCTTTCCTCTAGGTCATAAGTCCACTCAGCGACCACTGGTGGCGTCACAGTTACGGAATCGGGGTGACGTCATCCAGGGGGGTGTAGGGGTCCTCCATCAGAGTCTTTCCTCTAGGTCATAAGTCCACTCAGCGACCACTGGTGGCGTCACAATTACGGAATCGGGGTGACGTCGAGTCACAGTCGTCGAGTCGCAGTCCCGAATGTTTAATAATGCAATGATCTGTGAGAAGAAAAACCAACTCTTGACTCTAGGCTAAACGTCCACGCTCGACTCGTCTTTGCTCTCGTTTTATCAAACCCTCTGGAAAACGGTCAGTTTCTTCCAAGAATTTAGTGGCATGTTTCGTTGCCACTTCACTTGGTCAATGCTACGATCTAGCGGGATTATGAAGTACTACTTCAGTTAGTTTAAATGCTTCGATGACAGCGGTTCTCTGCTGTCAACACCACGATTTGGGAATTATTTATACCATCTTGGACGCGCCTCACTCAAAAATGCACGAGCTTAGACCGGATTGGTTCCAAGGAGGGATTTTAATCATGCATTAGAGTTTAGGCGCCAAAATTGTAAAAAAAACGCGAATGCAGAATAGCAATGGATTTATTATCAAATCATGGCAAACATTTCAAAGGGACACGAGAGATCAAAAATTGATTAGGTTCAGACTGTCTTCATGGATAAATGGGCCGATAGATGACAGGATTTATTAATTTATTTATTGTTTTCGGGCACGTGAATATCAATGGTTTTTGATTGATTGATTTTTCGTGTTTCCGTTGCGTCAACTGCTTTGGTCATTAGTCCCGTTAGTGTAGTGCGTGTTTTTTTCTCGGGAGATGGCGATGATCTTCCCCCGCTGAATGGCGAGATCCGGCGCCGACCTACCGTCGGCTAGTGGAGTTTCCCCCTAACCAGGACTCTCCCACCAGCGGGGCACCGCCCCAGCCGGGTCAAGCTCTAAGCTCCCAACTGGTCTCCCGGAATATCAGATAGTGTAGTGCATGTTAGTGTGTGTGTAGTGTGTGTGTAAGGGGAGAGGATGGGACAAGGAATAGGAAGGACAGATCGCTCGCGGTCCGTGGCCCATTTGGTAGGGTACTACTCCGGCATTCGCCTAGTGTTGATCGGAGAAACCACGGAAAACTACCGATCAGAGCAGCCGGCCGCTAAAATTCTCCTCCAGACAGCGACTGAATTCGACCTAGCTGTAAAGCTAGTGCTGAAAATCCTGCCGCCGTCAGGAGTCGAACCTAGGACCTCCCGATTAGAGGCGCTGCAATGACATCAGTTGATGCACTGAGCTACCGCTCCCGGTGAATTTCTATGATCATTAGTCCAATTATTGTGAACGTTTTTATTGCGGTAGATGGCGGTGTTCCTCTCCTCTGGATGGTGATATCTGGCGCCAACCTACACGGCGAATTTGGAGGATTTCCCGCAGAACCTATCACCCAACGAGTCATCATCCTACTCGGGACAGACTCCTTGCTCCCGACTGGCCTCCCGACATGTGCACAAATGTAGTTGGAATAGCAATTGGAATGCGCACGGCAATAAGAGTTTTCCTGTAGAAAATTCGCCGTTCTTTTCCAGCATCATTACAATACTTTCTCTATACTGCGTAAGGAATAGCGAGAAAGTAATAAGATTTGAGAAAACATGAAATAAATTTCTTATGGAAAAATAAAAATAATAAAATTGTAAAAGAAATGTAAAAGTGAAATTTAAAATATTAAAATTTGAAACATTAAAAATTCTGGCAAAACGATGAACAACAAATATTGCGTCAAACACACTATCGTTGTACTTCAACCTGCGACACGACCGTCGGCGGCTTTTCCCAAGCGCGGCAAAGACAAGAGAGGTTCGGAACAACACGCCTCAGTTGGAAAACCACAGAAAACCTGGAGTTCGAATGCGAAGTCACTAATTGCCTCGCCGCTGGACCATTGCGAGAGACTCCCATGCCAATGAGAAGAGACGTCGTGGGCGAGGCGACACACACTAGGCCCAAAGTAGGCGTGAAAGTAAATATTTTCAGCAATTTCGAATAAACCTCTCAAGAAATAATGGAGTGGTTCTCCGATAACACATACTTTATCGCATTATTTGCAACGGTTACGCAATGTTAATTTGTAACGGTTACGCAACACGAACCAGCAGACGTGTTTCCAAAGAATTTTTTTCCCCGTCCCGTGATTCGAACTCGGATCTTTAGATTAACACGCCACGCACAATTCGGTTACACCACTACCGGAACGGCTGTAGCTTTCCTTACATGTCATGAACGGGAGGAAAGATAGAGGAGTGGCAGCATGGACGGGGGAGGGAGGTGCACGGCGACCATGGTAGCCCGATAGGCCGTTCGGGACAGACGGATGAAGCGTGATTAACGGGTGGTACAGATAGAGCGGGTGGGACTGAATGAGAGAGGCGGGAAGTGTTGGCATGCAGGGCAGAGAGACCAAGAGGGAGGGACGGGAGGTTTTGGCGTGCAGAGCAGACAGACCTAGAGGGATGAGCGAAAGGGAGGGAATGGGTCTGAATGGGAGGCGCGGGAGGTGTTGCCATGTAGGGCAGACAGACCAAGAGGGACGAACGGGAGGAACAGATAGAAGGAATGGGTCTGAATGGGAGGCGCGGGAGGTTTTGGCGTGCAGGGCAGACTGACCAAGCGGGATGAGCGGAAGAGAGGGGATACCCATCCCCTCTATCTGAATAGGAGGTTCGGGAGGTGTTGGCGTGCAGGGCAGACAGACAAAGAGGGATGAGCGGAAGGAACAGATAGAGGGAATGGGTCTGAATGGGAGGCGCGGGAGGTGTTGCCATGTAGGGCAGACAGACCAAGAGGGACAAACGGGAGGAACAGATAAAGGGGATGGATCTGAATGGGAGAGGCAGGAGGTGTTGACGTGCGGGGCAGACAGACCAAGAGTGATGAGACGGAGGAACAGATAAGAGCGGAAGGGGCTGGATGGGCGGGGCGGGAGGTGTTTACAGGTCGGCCATGACATGCCTGATCGGGTCTGCGGGAGAGACGGACGAAACGTGATACCAACACACGCGCGACAGTACAGATCTGTCTACCACTGCAAACTCCTACAAAAAGCAAGAGGCGTTTCCGTCTTGCGTTTCGCAAAATAATCTCAAATTGGCCAAATGATGGCAGCACAACACAGCAACATCAATGATGTCATCTCCTTGAACCCAGAACCAACGTGTACTCGAGCACGTGCACGGAAAGACGAAACGTGTGCCCCCGCGAGCTATGCTAGGGTTTGGGACTCTCGAGCATTAAGCAAAGCTCGAGAATAGATCGGGCTTGGGACTCTCGAGCATTAAGCAAATCACGAGTATAGATCGGGCTTGGGACTCTCGAGCGATAAGCAAAGCTTGAGTATAGATCGGGCTTGGGACTCTCGAGCATTAAGCAAATCACGAGTATAGATCGGGCTTGGGACTCTCGAGCATTAAGCAAATCACGAGTATAGATCGGGCTTGGGAATTTTGTATCGGCGTAGGTAGCTGAGAGCATCAATTGATGTCATTCTAGAATTTCTAGAATGAGAGAGAAGTTCTAGAATTTCTAGAGAAGTTCTAGAATTCGAGTCCCGACGGTGGCAGAATTTTCCACACTCGCTATATAGCTAGGTCCAGTTTAGCCGCTGGTTGGAGGAGAATTCTAGCGGCCGGCTGCTCTGGTCGGTAGTTTGGCATGGTGTCTCTCATCAACACTACGCGAATGCCGGAGCAGTACCCTATCAAACGGGCCACGGCCCGCGCGCGATCTTAGCTTTCTCTTCCATGTCCTATCGTCACCTCTCACACACACACTTCAATCCGTTAGCACTCATGCCGAAGACCAGTCGGGAGCGTAGAGCCTGTCCCCACTGGGTACGATTGTACCTGGTTGGGGAATAAACCCTCAGTCGGCGTGTAGGTCGGCATCAGAACTCACCATCCAGCGGAGGAAGAACACAGCCACCTCCCGCGTAAAAAACATGCACTATATTTATGATACTAATGGCAGCCGTTAACGCGCTTGGAAACTCAAAACAATCAATCAATCATTGAATATTGTAGTTTAGGAAGACGCCGAAAAATTCATTTAAGTTGTTCTTTTTGAGTATAAGAAACGAGATAATAAGTGTTGAATGCTTCAAGAATTCATTACGTCGTTTTTGGACACGGGGCCATGTCGCATTTTGAAATGAAAAAGAAAGGAAAAAGGGGTTTGCCTGGCCCGGTCGCACTGTCCCAGTGCGCGCGTGCGGGGGTGGGCGAGCAGCGACTTCTTGCGCCGTCGCACTCAGCATCCCCTCGTCCCCATCCCCACCCGTCTTTGAGCGGAGCGAACAACGGGCAAAAAACGAGGCCGCTGTTTTTGGGCGACGCGCGGCCAGGCGCGCCGCTGCGCTGCGCAAAGGCCCCGAGGCCACGTGCACCTCACCCACACAAATGCCCAAGCTCACATCCCAAACCTCACAAGGCAAATACTCACGATTAGGATATATTTGCCAAATCATCTGTGTTGTGATTACTAGGGAGAGGATTTTTACGCTCTAAATATATTGAAATATGCTTTTAAAAATATGACCTAAAAATTGTTAAATACACACTTTACTGACAACCTCTTTCAAATTAATGAACACTCACAAGTAAAAATATTCTATGAAAAGATGGAAAGTTTGAGAGATAAGTGTCTATTTTAACAAAATGTGCAAATACGCTTACAATTGCACGAATATGCAGCAACAGGAAAAATTAGCCAAATATGAACAAATATACACTAACATATTAACCTTCATAGCATCCAATTCAACAATTCTTTACATTCAACCAAATATAAAGAAATTTCATTTAGCTATGCCGCGAAGCAACGGAAAAATATGTAAAATCATAGAAATCCGCTCCTTAGTGATTACTTCTGACGAAATATTTCCTTCCTCAAAGAATATTTTTGATGTGCTAATTTAAAATAAAGGTAACGTTCGTAGAACCATGTACCAACCGAAGTTAAAACCTATGACGTTTTCCAGAGGCGTATCTGAAGCTTTCCTTCGATATAGAATGTGACAAGTATACCAAATGACTTATTGAGCCTCCACAAGAAAATGGGGGTTTGTTACCGGTAGCAACTATTGGAAGTACTAAAACAGAAAATGATTTATTAAACGTTTATTTTTACCAATGAGAAGACATAAAATTTTAAATGTATTTAAATAATATTAATTATTCTAAAAATTAATTTACATCCGAAAGGCAAAATAAAACTTAATTAAAATATTATAAGAAATTTTCTGAATAAAAAATAAGACTCCATCTATTAAGCGCCCTCTCTTCTAAAATAACACTTATTTCACGGAACCAATAGTGGTAGCTTAATACAGGTTTCGTTATTCTTTTACAGCTAAATTGTGTACAACATCACCATCGTTCAATATGTCTTCCTGGTCACTGTTCCTATTTCTCTATGAATTTTTTTTCCCTAGGGTTTTTATCCAGCCGACAGCCGGTTGCCCTTTACGTCCCGATGGGACGCATATTCGACCATCCACTAGACAAACACTCTTGCAGGCTCCTCTGATCTGGGGTCAGGAGAACGCGAGGCCCTCCGCGACAACACACACAAAGTCAAGGGACAAACAGCCATGCCCAAGGCAAGACTCGAACCCGCGACCCTTCGGACCGAAGCGCTGAGTCGGTACTCGCTCTTAGCCACCTCGGCCATCCAGGTCGGCCTCTATGAATTGTTACTAATGCTTAATTACATTTAGAAACGTTATGATCAATATTTATTCTCAGAAATGCACCAACGACCAATGTAGACACATCACAGACAGTTCATTTACATTTCTCGGTGTTGTATCTGTCTACGACAATGTATTACGCTCTTGCAAGTTACTGTTAGAAATTAAGACAGCTTTATATGCAAAGGAGCCTCCACTTGAATCGCAAATCGCAGCTCCGCGGGGTCGGCCGGAAACGGTGAACACCATTTCCAGAGAATTGCCAATTATATTGGAGGATTTATATATACAACTAAGAAATCGAAGTTCCTCATGCATTTAAATTGAGGTTTGAAGTCTCAGATTTCGAATTTCCTGCACTCGCAAGACGTTGGAAACCACCGTATATATCACTCTTCAAAACAAAGGAAAACCCAAGAACCGATCGTTTCCTAAGAATTATCATTATAATTTTACGGGAACGATCTCAAGCAGTTGAAAAGTATAAAATTTAAAGTAGTGAAACCACAACAGCACATACTTTCTCGTATTGTCTGTAACGTCTAGGCAAAATTATACTACTACATGAATCTGCAAAAGTGTTTCCAACCAGCAAAAAGGTTTTCTCCGCCCCGAGATTCGAACTCAGGTTTATGCAGTTAACAACCCTATAACACGCTGTCGCTCGGCGCCACTTTTGCCGGCACTTCAAAACCTGACTCCCTCGTTATTCTCATGTTAAACAATTATCGATTCAGAGAGTTCAAAGAAAATGAGACACACCATTTTTTAGTCTCCTTTGCTCTATCCGTAGACAAAATGAAAGATAATCGGAGATTTCCGCCGCACGATTACAATACTTCCTCTTTACTACAAATGTAGTAAGGTGAGAACGAAAAAAGGAAGGATTAACAATAAGGAAAGACTCATCTTCCAAGACATCTTGTTATCCTATATAAGTGATACGTTACTGCACCAATTTTATGGCCTCCGTGAGTTGACAAAAAAACTGCGCAAAACACGCAGTACACGAGCGTGTACCGGCGAGCTATCATGTAGACACGATAGCTCGTGTGTACATGCATTTCGTGCCATTTTTGGACAATTTCAATAACAACTTTCAGAAATAATATGATAATTAAAAATTCCTAAGAGTGCTTGTACGCCGATCCTTGTTTGTCTGGTGACTGACAGTTTTTCTTGCCCCTCCTGCACATAGGATGGAACGGCGTTGTTGGCACATAGGCGGCCAAAATTAATTCAAATTTGGTGCCGTACTTGGAATTCTATCATTTATAACAATTCCTTGGCGCTGATTAACAGAATAGGGCATACATTTTAAACGTCCTGCGTTAGACTTATAATTTTTTTTTATAAAAATCCGCGGGCTGGCTTCCAGAGGGAAAGGTAAAGACGTCTTTCGTTGGAAACTCTTTGGAAAGTCAAACTGCTTTGAAAAGTTTTAACTGCTTTCACAGGCGCTCACGAGATTGTGCCAGCTACCTCGTATTGTTGACAACTCCTGAGAATCAGATGCTTTTCCAAATACGACGCCACCAGAGTCAATTGTTTGAGAACCTTCAGCCGAGCGATTTCACAAAGGATCGCCTCGTCAGTAAAAAGGCTTAGTAATTCTTGGCTGCATTGAAAAATTAAATTTCGACGATTGGTAACGGCAGTGCAAACTCCGTACACAGAGAACTTGGCGCAGGCCTTGCGCGACATTGTATTACGCCCGAATTACGACAGAAAACGATCTTCTTTTTGCCTAGACGAGGTAACATTGACAACTTCAATACTCAATAATTCTTACGCTGAGGTAAACTAATAGTTCTAAAATAATTGTCTTTCAGAATTTTCCCTTGGGGCAAGACAGGAAAGGTACCAAGACTCCTGTCGACAAGACTCCTGTCGACAAGACTCCTGTCGACAAGACTCCTGTCGACAAGACTCCTGTCTTGTCGACAACCCGAATAGTCTGTGGCTCTCACAAAACTCTGATAAAGCTAATTTGCAGCCTCAACAGGCATTGTGCGAAGTATGGATGAACTCGAGATTGCTTACACACTGTGATGCCGGCGACAGTGCTGCTGTGTCAGTGGGTGAAGTCAGGACGCAACATCGACTACAAAACATTGATGGAAGTTTTTAAATATCCAAGCTTTTCAATAGCGATTTATTAACGTCATTTACGTTCACCCTGTGAAGAATTCATTTGAAAGTGGCGGTGTTTATTGTTGTAGAATTAAAATTTAACGGACAAAACAAACTAATAATAATTTTAAAAACTGAACATGAACGTCCGAGGATTCAGGGTCATCTCAAAGGGCCAAAGCTTCGTGAGATGACCGTAGGAGAACCAGGAAGAGGAGAGATGTCCTACGCCTTCTGCGCATTCGTTGACCGCCTCGCCACTTGCAAAAGAGAAGGATATGCCAGGGCATCGCAATCATCTCTGAAGAAATAGTATGTTCTTTGACGGTAGTATAAATGACAGTGTTATTATCCGTTATTATTTCACATTTTATTTGATTGATTGATTGATTGATTTTTTCGTGTTTCCGGGCGCGTCAACTGCTTCGGTCATTAGTCCCGTTAGTGTAGTGCATCTTTCTTTCTCGGGATATGGCGGTGATCTTCCCCCACTGGATGACGAGATCCGGCACCGACCTACCGTCGGCTAGTGGGGTTTCCCCCTAACCAGGACTCTCCCACCAACGGGGCACCGCCCCAGTCGGGACAAGCTCTAAGCTCCCGACCGGTCTCCCGGAATATGTGGTAGTGTAGTGTATGTTAGTGTAAGTGTATTTCACATTTTAACTTTTACAAAATTGTGATAATGGAACTTCTTCATTCATCAAAGATGAAACCATCGATTTTCGAAAACGCCAAAACCAAAACATCGAAAAAGTACAAACATCGAGCCGAATTACTCTACAAAGCCTCAAAGCACCATAATAACATCAGATCCAGAATTCAAACCTACGTACATTTCTATTCCTGACCAATACGTGACTTAAAAATTAATCACCATTTGCTGAGTACATTTCCGCAGCAATTCATTTGGACAATATACAGCGACGCAAATGTGGATTTCAATCCAATTGCTCGCCAATTTTCTAGTAGAGATCACGAGAACAAGCTAATTGTATATGTGCACAGTACCTCATCTCTCACACACAGTGGGCAGGTGACGCCCGGCGCTCCGCATTTTAAAAGTGCAACTGTGTGTATCGAAACTCGGGCAAAATACTCTCGCGCCACAATTTATCGGCAACGCGGAGTCCTTTTCCAGCCACAATAGAATGCATAATTAGGCATGACGGCAACCCCGCGTTCACATCAAACGCAACTATTAGCGGTCCAGTGACGGGACACAATGACCATCCGAGGCATTGGCGGAGGCGCGGGCGGGGGCGGGGGCATAGGCAGCGGCGGAGGTGGTGACAGGAGGAGAGGGCGAGTGCTGGCGATGGCGTACATGACGCCGGGCCGACGGGAATGTGGCATCGTATTTCGTTTGCATCTCTACAAAATTTCTAACCAGAGGAGTGGAAATAAGACTTTGTTGAAATAATTAATGAAGGCATTATTCCAAAATTAATCACTGAACACATGAAGCACTGCGATTTACAAAACTATTTTTTTTTTCATTTTTGGGGATACTTTGCATCGAGTGTCTTTGATATTTCCAAAATTTTCTCTAAAATTGCTCCATTTTTTATAAATTTAAATTTCTTGTAAGAATAGGTTGAAATACACTTTGCATACACAAATGGCACAGTTCCGATTTACACTGTAATTCTGAATTCTGAATAATTGCAAAAGCTTGGAAATGTTGAACCTCTGATACCACAACATTATTGAAGACACAGATTTTTTCTTCAAATAAAATTAGTTCTCCGCCCTTAGGACTTTAATTATTGTATTTTACTTTTTTTTTTAAATTGACAGTTTTCGCGAAAATTTGAGTGATAAATGAGAGATTTAAAAAGAAAAGATTTTCTCAAAATAGGCTCTAATGTTAAACGTTTTTTACTGCGCTAAATGCACTGAATGAACAAAACATAAACGTCATTTTGATGTATAATTTTGTTTTGTTTTTCAAAAATTACACAAAATGTGTTTAAATATCTCTCATACCTTAAATATTTTCTTTTCGTGGATTTTTATGTATAATTAAATTTGTGAGTAAAAAATGTTTCGAATAATATCTTATTATGTATCTCGGTAACTGAAAAGTTTGATGAAGAATGAGAACAAAGAAAATAGAAAAACCTTGCTAAGAATTTTTTTCGTTGTTCAACAGAATTTTTTTTTGTAATATTTTTTTATATATATTGTTAGTAACCTCTCAGTAATTATGTCACATTTTTCTCCGTTCCACAGTCTTGCCTTAGAATGGGGAAAAATGAGTTCCCCGAAATGTCACTCCGAAATTTCCTAACAAACTCTGTATGTTCATTGTATATATGTATATAAATTAATAATAGGATATTTTGTTTAAAGATTTTGTCAAAATCTAGTTTTTAAACGGTATCTTAAGTCCGGCCTTTCGGCCAGCCCAATGCAATAAGACTGCTTCGAACGGCCCAGTTGCCTCGTGGAAGGGGGGTGGAGCAGGAGAAGGGCGGACGGGGCTGAATGAGCTCGCTTCACGCGTGGGAAGCGTCGGCAAACAAAAGGCGCGGCGGGGTGAAGCGGGGCGGGGAAGGGAGGGACCGCGTTCTGCCACTCCTCACTCGCCAATGCCACGCAGCGCAGTGCGCGCCCCGCGCGAGGGCAGCCACATCGATGGCTTGTGAGCTAGGTCGACTTCAGTCGCTGACTGGCTGCTCTGATGGGTAGTTTTCCGTGGTTTATCCGATCAACACCAGGCGAATGCCGGAGTAGTACCCTACCAAACGGGCCACGGACCTCGCGCGATCTTTCCTTCCTCTTCCTTGTCCTATCCTTTCCGCTTACACACACACCTACACTAACATGCACTACACTATCACATATTCCGGGAGAACGGTCGGAAGCTTAGAGCTTGTCCCGGCTGAAGCGGGGCCCCGCTGGTGGGAGATACCTGGTTGGGGGAAAGCCCGCTAGCCGACGGTAGGTCGGCGTCGGATCTCGTCATCCAGTGGGGGAAGATCACCGCCACCTCCCGATGAAAAACAAGCACTACACCTGCGGGACTAATGACCTCTGTAGTTGGCGCGCCCGGAATCACTAACAATCAATCAATCGATGTTTTCAACATCAATTTATTAAAGCCGATGTTATTTTAATATCGATGTTTTGTGTTTAATGTTTTTCGTTTTCGATGTTTTGTAAATAAATGAAATATTTGTAACATAAAATATGAAACAATTACAGTGTCAGTTTGCGTTCAAACCAAAAGAACACGGGTTGTACTACTTTCTTCGAGCTGGTTATCTATAGTCTGAGATGACCCGCATGCCCTGGTATTTCCTACGTATTTCGCTTATTAGAGGCGGTCAACGCATGCGCCATGGGCGCCGGACCTGCCCGCTTTGAAGTGAGGACATTTTTTTTCTTTCGAATCTTTATTCTTCCTGTTCAACATTTATGTTTTACAGGGATTTTCCGCCTGCGGTGGGCGCTGGCGGGATCAAGTACCTCAATAGCCACCGTTGCCGGTCCCAAGCCCGGAAAAAGGAGGAGGGTTTCAAGTCAAGCAAAACAAAACTCTGCTCAGAGAACTACACAAAGTCTCGGAACTTCACACAATATGACGACCCGGCAAAGAAAAAGGAAACAACGAATAAAGAAACAAGGAATAATGAGAACAGGGACGTGTAATATTAAATTCTGGAATAGGAAAAGTCAGGAAATAATTTTGGAGATTGCAAAGAAGAAATTGGATGGATGTAACATGTCAGAAACAAAAAAGGAAGGGAAAGGCACTGAAGTCGTAAATGGCAACATCCTGATCTATAGTGGACGAGGTAAAGATAAAAGAGCAACAGCTGGGGTAGGAACACTCCTGCATAAAAAATACCAGCAATTTATTGAGGAAATAGATTATGTTAACGAAGGGTAACTCAGAACAAAATTATAAATAAACGAAATATGTATCCATATTATTAGCGTGTATGCTCCAGATGTGGCCAAACGTAGAGGCAAACGAAGAGCCTTTTATGAAGACCTACAAAATCTAATAGACAAAATACCCCAAAATCAATATACCAGGGGAAATATATCAAGGGATTTGAATATATATCAGGGGATTTGAATGGAGTGGGGAATAATCCATTAGATGGAGTAAAACAACGATTCCATGAGAATGATAGTAATGATAATGGAGATCTCCTAATTGACTTCTGTGCTCAAAATCACTTGCGTATCAATAATACCTTCTTTGATCATGCCTTCAAGAATAAGTTAACATTGTTTGTTTCGCGAGGGTAACAGTCAATAAATCGATTATCTAATAACTAATAGACATTTTGTACCAACAGAAATATTAGATGTGCGAACAATGAACTCAGCAAACATTGGCAGTGATCATGCACTTCTTTTGAGTAAAATAGGGTTAAAACATAGACTATCACGAAGAACTAGCACAAAACACACAGAGAAATATAATATAGAATCATCAGAAAATGAAAGCACAAGAGATCTATATCAGAGAAGACTAAACGAAAAGATAAACTCAATCGAAAGAGAAGAGAGTGTAGAAACAGGGTGGAACAAATCAAAGACAAATTTACTTCAAGCAGCGGAAGAGGCTATAGGGAAAAGGAAGATACAAGTGTGAACTAAAAATAAATGCCAGACACCCTGGTTTACTAATGAAGTTAAAGATGTTACTGAGGAAAATTAAAGAGCATTTCTACACTATAAACCAACAAAATTATCAGAAGATCTTCAACTGTATGTTGCTGCAAGTAACAATGCAAATAAGAAAATAAGAGACCTGAAGGAGGCATACAGAGAAAAGTTCACAAAAGATATGGAGAAAGACATGTATGGACCTCAAAAGAAAGTACGGAAGATGTTAAAGAATAGAAAAGCTGAAATAAATGAAGTAGTAAAAATAAATGCGATTGAAATGTCCTTATGGGAAAACTATTTTCAATAGTTGTATCAAGAAACTAAGGAAGAAATCCAAGACAATCCAAACCTAAATACGGATAACAACAAGGATGACGTAGTTGGAAGAAAGCCCCGGGTCAAGATGAAATACATAACGAGATGTTGAAGTGCGGAGGCGAGAGATTAAATGAACAGCTGAAAGTATTATTTAATAAAATATTAGAACTTGAAGATGTACCACGAGATGGGAAAATCAGTATTACGATACCGATCTTTACCCTAACAACTTCAGGGGTATGACCCTACTGAGTACCATATTAAAATTACTGACGAAAATAATACTGGCAAAATTGCAACCATACTTCAAAATCAATGAGGAACAACAAGGATTCCGCCCAATCAGGTCAACAACAGACGCTATATTTATTGTCCGTCAAATAGTCCAGAAAGCAATCGACTACAACAAGCCCGCGATTGAAGACACAACAAGAAGTTGTGTTTTGTAGACCTCAAGAAGGCATTCGATCGAGTAAGGCTACCAGACGTGATTACAATTTTAAGGAACAATCTAGTGCCTAAAAAATTGACCGAAACCATTGAAGCTCGACGCCATTGACAGAAATTCAAAAACTGACAAAAATCACTGACTCTAGTTTTACTCTATTACTTTTACTCTAGTTTTGACGCTTGTATGCGTCAAAACTAGAGTAAAAGTAAGCGACAGCTATGAGAATACGACAGCTATGGGTGAGCGAGATATTAGACAGTGGGTATCAGAGGTAGATACTTATTAAATATTTTCTGAAAATTCTCTGTACGTGTGACCAAGTGTTGTTGTAATAATAATGATGTGAAATCACAAATGTTTAATATAATAGTTATTCCAAAGATAACATGACTTAGATGAGTATGCAAATGCATTGTTTCTTCAACTTTTCAATATATTACAAATTATTTGCCAAATTTACACAAATTTTCTTGTAAAATATTGTAAGATGATAAACAATACTTGTAATAAAGCAAATACTAACTCAATATAACAGCTTTCTTGTAACAACTTTCGGTGTGGGTCACTTGGGTACCCCATACTAACTGCTGTTTCAGTATCATGCTTGGCCATGTGAGGATTAAAATTTAAAAATTGCATATTTTTCACGCAAAATATACGCGTATCGAAAACATGAACTTGTTTAAAGATCTGTTTTCGATTAGCACATTTCATTAAGACAAAAATTTCTTGATAATTGTATTTGTAGGAAGACGAAAATATTTTGAATTTTTGCAATTTTCAAAAAGTCAGGGATTTCCACGAAAATTAGACCTACACCATTCTCTTAAGCGTCCTTTACGCTATCCAATGTCACAATTTAATCCAAAATTTGCTGCCGTTTTTTTTTTAGAAAAAAAAAGGTTTAAAAACATTAAAATTGCTTATATTTCACGCAAAATTACGCGAAAACCCCTCAAAGTTTCAAAAAATTGGGCATGGCCTAATTTCAAAATCTGTCTTTAAAGAACATTTGATTAATTTAAAAATCTCTATCTTCAATATTTTAGTTGTAAAAAGACGCAATTTCAACGAAAATGAGACCTACACTATTTTTTAAGTGTCCTTTACGCTATCCGACATCGATTTTATGTGAACTCTTTTTTTCATTTAAAGTACCCCACAAAACTAAGAAATCAGTTTCAAGGGGCCACGACACGAATTGAATAATAATTATGGAGAAAATCGGTTGAGCGGTTTAGGCGTTAGTGTTTACTATAGACACACGTTTTGCCTTCAATATATTTTTCAAGGATCCATAAAATATGGATTCTGGCTACAAAAATATGATAGAGGAAGTAATTTAAATATACAAGAACACATACTTAATTTAAATATACAAAAACAAGAAGCATTTTCGTTATCAGGGGCCCCGCAATAAGAGTTGTTCTCTCGATAGTTCGCCGTTTGTTTCCCACAATATTACAATTATTTCACTACTGCGTAAGCACTAGCGAGAAAGTAAAAACAGAACAAGAGTAGGAAGTGCAGTGTCGGCGGCCAGCCACCCCCTCTACTGACCGGCCCCTCCGCCTCCTCTACTGACGCAGATCAGGATATAGAGAGCCATTAAAATGCGAGGGATTGGCGATGCCAGAGGCGTATCTGTTTTCATGGTTCCCTTCATTTTCGCACGGCAATGCCTTTTATTTACGAATAGATTGAAAT